>NW_010729125.1:3676753-3710502 GCF_000365185.1 Nelumbo nucifera
CCCTAAAGAACACACACATATATATATATATATATGTGTGTGTTCTTTAGGGCCCGTTTGGCTTGTTTTTCTGTGCGGTCTTTTGACCGTTTATATATAGATAGATAGATAGATATATTTTCAAGATATAAAATATAATAAAAATTACATAAAATCAGGAAAACTCTAAATCAGTTAGAAACAGCAAGAATTAGTCCTAATCCAATTAATAATTGAGACAAAATCACAAAACTCGAACCGATATAATTAGTTTCAGTTAAGTGATCTGACCCAGTGACAGCCCTAGTTGTAAGGGGACAAACTAATATAACACCGCGAAGTCGCAATAAACCAACCATAGTTATAATCATGGTTGGATCAGAAAAACTGGACCGGATTGGATGGTCGGATCGGAAAAATTGGGAATCGATCAGGTGATTGGTTCCGTTTTACCTAAGAATTATTATTTCTCTCAAAATCATTAATTTAGTTAGCAAATTGTTGATCCAGGTGGTCGAACTGTTCAAACCCTTCAACAGTTTGGTTAATTTTTATTTTTTTTTATTTTTTGTCATAATAGGTTGTTCATTCGATTTAAATGGTTAGGCCATTCGACCTGAGCACCGAACCTATGACTGGTTCATTGTCTAGTTCGATTTTAAAAGCCTTGGTCATAATTAGGAATGGCAACGAGGTGGGAGGCTCCCAGTCCCAGTCCCCGCGAAAATCCTTATCCCCTGTCCCCGTCCCTGTCCCTGTCCCTACTAACAGGGGCAAGGTTATCCCCATCCCCGTCCCCACGAAAATCCCTATCCCCTGTCCCCGTCCCCATCCCCGCTAACAGGGACAAGGTTTTCCCCATCCCCATCCCCACAGAGATCTCCATCCCCGCAGGGATCCCCATTCCCCGTAATTTTTTATAATGTTAACCATTTTGTTTTTGTTTTTATTTTTTATTTTTTATTTTATTTTAAAAAAAATAAAAATAAAATAATTAAAATTTACAATCCTATTTGAAAAGATTCAAACATATTCAACTATAATTTTAAAAATATTAATATATAGATGTAAGTGTACATACATACACATAACGTATGCATACATAAATACATATATATTAGTGGGGATCCCACGGGGCGAGGATCGGGGTCCTTGCGGGGCAGGGAGTGCTCTCCCCGTCCCCACCCCATCCTTGCTAATGGGGATGAAAACTTCCCCATCCCCATCCCCACGGGGAAAAATCATCCCCATCCCCTGCCCCGAATCTCCATTAATGGGGATGAAAACTTCCCCATCCTCACCCCAAATCTCCAAAATGAAAAAAATTGCCATCCCTAATCATAATCACGTATCCCACAGTAATAAAAAGAAAGCAGAACCCACTGTGGACTACTTATTCTCATGAAAGGCAAGACCATAGTCCCCAGATTGAGAGCCATTAGCAAGAGCGCTTGTATGATTCCAGACATTACACCGAGAGGCGATACATGCATGGTAGGATCTTGTGAGAGTGGCAGTTAATTAAGTCATACATTTGTTTCCACTTTCCACTCCACAGTAAGACATGTGTCCTCCTTCAGATCAACTTAGAAGCTTAGGCCAAATATGATTCTGGAATCCTTGCCTATGACAGAACCCCATCTTTGTCTATAAATACTAGGACTTATGACCGGAAAGGGATCAAATCTTTTGTCTATTGTCCCTTCCTGTCACTCTTGGAGAGTAGTATGTTCTTTGGGAAGCTTAAAATTACCTTACCAGACCAAACCTTTGTCTCTTTCCTCCCTACATCACCTTCTTCTCTACTTGTCACTCTAAAAGCCTAGATCACTTTCACTTCAGTGCAATCTCTGGTCTCAGTTTTGATAAAGCCATCATGATCATGAACAAATTGTTGGAAGATGATAAGATTCAACAACGTAATCGCACGTTGTTAAGCCACCTACCAAAGAAGAATATATAGCAGATCTAGCAAGTATGGGCTTGGATCCTTCTTATTTCAAATATGATTAAGAGGGCTTTCAAATTGGAGAACTTCTAATTAAGTTAGAACTCTGATTTGGAAACTCCTAGTAAGACTATAACTTTTCAACTCTATATAAGATAGAGTAGGAGAGAGTTTCGTTAGAGATAATCACCAATTCTCTTACTTCTAAACCCTAGTTCAACCAAGGCTGAAAGGGGAGACCTTTCTCTATTATCTCTATAAGTTTTTCTAGCAAAAACATAGAATATTCAGTTCATTAAATAATTGTACACAAAGACGAATATTGGAGTGCACATTAATTCACATAAGTTGCTAGATCAAGTTCTTGAATCGCTGTCGTGCTATCTTCAATTCAATCTGGGCATCAAATTTGGCTATCTAACCTTAGATCGATCCCTAGTAGAAAATTATTTATCCATAAAAATTTCAAATTCTCCTTTCTTGAACTGATAAAAGATTTAAAATTTATATCTATAAACCCAGAAAGGTTCGACCTTTTGGTCTCAAATCAGTCCTTTCAATAGTGGTATCAAATTAAATATATGGTTCTGATCTAGGATTGGCATTGATTTAATTTGATTCTTGGATCAAATCAGCTAGAACTAGTCCACGCCATTTAAGTAGTTTTGGGGGCCTATGATCTAAATATTTTTTATCTTATTTGCCATTATTTAATAATATTTTATTCTAGATTCAATTGTTGAATGGCTGGAGTGTGGTGGTGATCATATTTTGTTTCATTAATTCAACATGAAAACACATAGTCCAAAGGAAATTTTTCAAACCAATTTTAATCACCATGCTTCCAGCCTATGTTAGCATGATTTGAGTATGTTTGTGCTTTTATTTGTTTCTGTTTTAACTATCAATATATTGTTGGAATTATTCAGATCAGATACTTTGGATTGGAATGTTAAATGGAGAACTAAACCCTAGGCTGATTTGACCTAGAGTGGGCTCAATAGTTGTATCGATTCTAGGGTTCATGGATGGACTGTTAACAGCCCATGAACATCACTGTTTAGTTATTTAAACTCATAATTAGGTCAGAGGTTTGATGGGTGAATCCATATATCAATTCAGCCCATGATTAGAAACCCAACAAATAAGATTAAAGCGTGATCAACCCAATCAGCTATGGACTAGAATAATGAGTTGAACTGCTTTTTGCAGTTGGGCTCCAATTAAAATTAAGTTTTAATTGATAAATCCATTAATAATGTGAGTTGATGGTGTTTTAACCTAAATGGGCTTAAGCTTTTAAAGCCTAGCTTGTTTGTTTATTCACTTGTATTGGATACTTGTTTGTTGTGTTTGTGAAATCGCCACATGGGCCATAAGTGCTTGGTCCATATCTAGATTTGAGTGTCTCTTTGTGCCCATTATGATTGAATTTACATCCTTACCGTGATGCATTGTAGATCATTGAATGATCCTCTTCATTGCAGGTCCCTCACTTAATTCCTCTCAAAGGGGGGGACCTTATATTTAGAAACTGAAATCAAATTTCTTTTTGATTGTAGTATGTAAAGACAATCTTTAAAGGTATAAACCCTTCCTTAAAAAGAAATTTCACTAATTTTGTAGAAGCAACAACTGATGTTGATGCTCTCATGTAGAGAACCAACTCCCCCTCGTCAAACTTCTACTTTCCTTGATCCCCTATAATGAATTACAAGCATGAGTTGAGGTTCCTGAGCCAACACATTATGATAAAGTAGAAGGGACCAACCTATTGATCTCTATGATTATTTAATCAAAATTTTCTTTAGAAAGCTTACTCTTTATGGAGTCTAAGTATTGTGAGTAGTTTCTCTTCTAGTGCTCCATTTATTTAAAGAAGTGACATTCATTTGACAACTTATCATTTTTCAACCTTTTGGACCTATTCTTTTTTTCACGAGGTTTCTTATTCTTCTTCCTCCTTTTATTTTTATTTTTCTTCTTCTAAGTGGGCTCAACTTAATTAGGATTGTAACACAATGGACTGAATAATAAACTTTATGTCAAAACATTTTATGACTTAGCTTTAATTAAGATGGGCTTATTATGTCTTAACTTTAACTAAGTTGGGCCTTTAATCTGGGCCCAATTTGCATGACGTTTCAGCACCTCAAATCCTTCACTTTACATCTGGAAAATCACATAATTATTTGATTCTCATGGCCGGAACAAGTTGCTGCCATGATAGCTTGAATCCCTATTTCATTCTAGGCTTAACCTTAGCTTCAAATTAGGATTTCTTGTGTTGTAACTTCAAGATTCAGCTGCAACCTACAACCTACAAGGTCTTCCACTAAATAAAATAAAAAAAAACCTAATTTTAATGATTATAAGGGAAACCTAAATACAATTTCATCTCATGAAAAATAAAAGAATAAAGATTACATCTTTTGTGAAATCGGCTAGCAATTTAGCTGCCCAAGCAACACATGTAACAACAAGAATTTAAATAGAGATCAAACCAGCAATCAACCATTAACGATTCAAAATCATATTATAACTAAGAGACTAAACTCTAATTGGTTTAGATCTCATACCCCATGAGTGTGCACCATTTACACTCTCAAAACTTTCAAAAATAGTGAAATAACCCAAATCAATATGAATGAAAAATTAAATTTTGGGCGTCCAAACAATTTGATCCTCCATGGTTCAATTACCCAAATCAAACCATTCTCTAATACCACTAAAGTATGACCATCTAGTGATAATTGAATGCAAAAATCTCTAATATCCACATAAAACCGTCGGTGCAGGTGGCACTAACTTAGGCCATTGAATTGAAGCATTGCCAGCGGTTTGTCAAAATTGCCAGCTTATTCCTCCTTATACCAACAGTTATACACCGCCGGGAAAAATTAAATAAAAAAAATCTTTTTAAAAACCAGCATTGGAAACCGCCGGTACAAATAAAAGTAGACCTCCGGCTAGATTTAAAATTGCCATTTGTGCGGGCGTTTCTAAACCGCTGGCTTAGGTTTTGCCCAAATTGGCCAGTTACTTAAGGCAGTGGTCTGAACTGCTGGCTACATTTGAAATTTACATTTGTGCTGGCATTTATGAACGTCGGCTTAGGTTTTGCCAAAAATGGCCGGTTACATAAGACGGCGGTCTAAATCGCCAGCTTATATCATATCCAATTGCCACACGTAACCTTATTTATGGCTAAGTTTGCAATTAGTTAACTGCTGTCTAAGAGCTAAGTTTTTTTTTTTTTCTATATAGAAGGTTAATTTCAATATTTTTTACACTTGCAAAAATAATACCTCGATGAGAGTAAAGAACACTCCCTTGTTTATAAAATTTGTATTTTCTCTCTTTTTTATTTTTTTAAATAAAATTGATATTTAAGACCACAACAAAAGATTTTTTTGGGCAAAAATTAGTGGGAAAAGATGCATTCAACCCCTTGCACCACAAAGATTGCAAAACAATTATCCAAAATCCCAACATGGTTCATCTCATGAGTACAGCCTAAACCTCCATCTCTATATACATTAAAATATCTCATTTTAATATAAAAAAATTATTAAGTAAAAACAATATGACACAGTTACAAGGCAAATTTCTTTGGTGGATGAAATCCTGGCATCAATTGACACCCGTTGTTGTTGCCTCGCCCTCCTCTCCTTCTCCTTGGCTTTGATTTCTCCCTCCACCGCTGCTTGTAATTTCCTCAAATTTTCCATTACTGTCTTATCTTCCTTTTACTGCTTCTTGTGTTCCAGCATGAATGTCTCTGACTCTTCCATTAAGAAAAACATGGCATGGCATCCCATTCCCACAGTTAGCATATTCCCCCACACCCTTCAACCTTGCTGCATTGTTGAAATATGCCGAACAAATGGCTTTCCTCACAACACCCCAGTCAGGCCCCCACATGTGGTAAGTGGAATCTTTAAGGTTTTGAGTATGTCCAACAATTGAGACCTGACCTCCATTGCTTTCCTCAACCCTTTGCCCACCCCCACCCATGAGCAGGAGCATCTTAGCTAGTGGCAACTCAACCATCTTTCAGGGTCTACAAATTAAAATGCCAGAGTTTCGCTATGTATTGTGGAATTGGTGGTATTGCTATTGGATCTGACATTTTACTTAAGACTGTTTTCTTTTCAAGTCCATGAAGCTTGATTATGACTTCATTTATTCTTATAGGTATAATTCATATGCATGTACGAAGATGCACTTCTGGACAGGATTTCAGTTGCGCTCTTTCAGTGGCCAGTTTCTAACCTGTAATGGTGAAGGGGATTCTGTTTTGGCAACAGAAGGAGTAGTAAAGTTCGCATTAAGCACTCAAGTGGAAACTACCTCCAGGCTCCAGGTATGATTTACACAGCTATTTAAGCTAATATTTCACAGGGATTCCAGAGTACCCTGTTCAATGGTATATTTCACAGGGATTTACACATGCATCACATGCAGTCTGGTGGCCATAAGCCATCAATGTGTTCTGTGATGCCAAAGGGTTCGCATCTGCCCCCCACATACTTGCCCCCCAAAAACGTCCCACAAAACCAGAACGTGACACGTGTCATGATACACTTGCATTAAGCTAGACGTGTGTGGAGCTCATTTTACGCCGTGATATGCATCTCCGTTAATTCCTCTCTTGCCCAAAAGTGTTTCTTCTCCCATACTCCTCCATTCTACTTTGAACTGAAACTCTTGGCACCAGCCCCCTTTCGTAACCCACTCACGAGAGATTAATCCGATCGAGTTCCGCCGGCTGACGCCGATGGCCATAAGGCAGGAGGTAAGTACTCTGTAAGTTTTTCTCATTTGTTTTCTAACATTCACAGATCTGAACCCGCCAGAGTGGAAGCCTCATGATGCTGTTTCAAACCCTTGACATCCCCGGAATTTGAAAGCCCTCCAAATTAGAAAAAGAATGACAAAAAACAAAAAAAAAAAATATAAGAAAGGGTTTTCACACCAAAAACATAAAGGAAAATGGCACAAACCCCACTACCTTAGCTGAGAGATATGAACCAATAATGTTTTTGATAAGTAGATATGAACCAATAATAAGCATAACTTTTTGTTGGTGCTTCTGGTGCAGAGCGAAGAAGTTGTTGCATTAACTGTGTTGTCAATATAAGCCTCCTCCTTGGCCGAACCTTTGGTTGTCCATCTTCAATCATTTCAGTTTCATCTTCCACCTGCCATGAGGAATGCATCCATTGAAAATCATGCTAGTAGACATTGAGGAGATATATTAAAAATAACTTAACTTACAGCCATTCAATTATGAACACACCTACTATTTGCAGCTTGTAGACACTTTTCATTAATGTGTTTAATTTTTTTTGTAATTTTCTATATTTATTTATATTTTAAAATTTTCATTACCTAATTATGATTTCATAGGTTGATCAATTTGATTCGGATGGTTGAATTTCTTAGCCACCACTTGAGCAAAGAAATATATTGTTTTTTAGTCAATTTTAAACATATATTGTTAAAAACATTGACATAAATCTAGTTAGTAGCATTTATTAGTGAAAAATAACTTAAAATATAGGATTTTATACCTTAAGTATAAGACTTAATGAGGGGGGATTAAATGAGGTGGAAAGTAATAATTGAAGTTACATTTTGAACGCTTACAATTAGAGATGGATTAAATGCACAAATATAGCCATTATAGTAGACATTAAAGTTATAATAAAATGACTTTTATACCCTTTCTCAAACAAAGAAATAAAGGGTAATTTCATTCCAAAAAAATTTCACACTTTTATATACAGTATAGATATAGATTAAAAAAATTTTAATGGCGGCCGCCCTCCACCGGGAGTAAATTAAGGTTGGGGATTAAGAAAGAATGTTAATTTATGGAGGGATTATAATGCCCTTTTAATAGGCATTCTCATTGACAAATTGAATGTGAATGAGCCACATACTATCTCATTTTGGAGCTTATTAGAATTTGGATTCTAATCTATTTTGTGAGTCGCTCACCAGATGATCATAAATAAAGCTTATGGTCACTTTTCTTGTTCTTATCTGCTTATTAGTTGTTAATGAATTGTAGAGTCTCTCCAAGGTCCTCCAAAGTGTAGTCATCTTTTAGGGCTTTTTTCCTTTCTAGAAAACTCCTAAACACTTTTGGGAAATTGATTGTTATTCGAATAGATAATATATATCCTCAGATGATAAGATTCTAGAGCTAGGCAAAATTAAATTAGCATCAAAATTCAATATTTACAACAATTGACACAATTATATGTTATTTTTTAGTACAACTTCAATGATTAAAGTTGTGTACCAGTTTTTCTTATTATTGTCTAGATGTATCGACAAGTGGATCGAGGTTCGATTGCTCTTATCCAATATCCTTCAAATCATTGGTAGTCGTCCTTATTACAGTGAAAGATTTTTCTCTCTCTCTCTCTTTCAGGAAACAGTAAACAGTACAGTGGCGTCTACTTATCTCAATCTCAAGCTCTCTACTTATCTCAATCTCAAGCTCAAATTGATTGTTTTCTTATTCCATGCAAAAGCGTCATGTGAATATGCGTCCTAACAATCCATCTTAATGTGATCTTCATATTCTGATCATATTTCTTTCTTCAATGTCGGCAACCTAGGGGTGTCAATTGGACTGGATTTGGTCCAATCCGGTCCAGTCCAATGTGAGTCTATTACAAATGGACCTGGTCCAATCCAGTGCAATGAATATTTTGGACCATTTTAGACCGGTCTAGAGACTGTTCAATCTGTTTAAATTCCTGTTAATTTAGATTGGTCTCAGCTCAAACCTGGTCCATTGACACCTACGTTCTAATCTTCTATCAATGGACCAGAAATTGGCTCAATCCAATATAAATTCATTATGGACGGACCAGGTCCAATCTAATATGTCATATTGGTCCATCCAGTCCGTCCAAATTCAATATGTCTTATTGGTCCGTCCAAATAGATTTTGATTTGGACGGAGTCCAACCCAAAACCGGTCCATTGACACCCCTACCTTCATATATGTTTTCTGCATCGAAATAAAGAAATTAATCTAACCCAAACAATTCACCTTCTCTCTAGAAAATTTATCTTATATATAAGAATGGTAATGTGTAAATATATATATTTCTTGAAGAACATATTATATATATAGCCTGCATTTACTTGTCCTTAGTGACAAGACAAAGAGCATAGCCATAGCCAGAGCTTCCATTCTGGGTTCCTTTAATTTGGTCCCCTCATTTATACTACAGACAACGTGGACACTCGAACTCCTCATATCTCTTGTACCCTATATATGTCTTCTTATTTCCTGCTTGTACTTTTCTTTAAGTGAACAAGAACTTTGTGCTTTGACCTTTGATCCTTTTGTCTAATACATTAGGTTGAGAACTGTATGAATTGAATGAATTTTTTTTTTTTTTTTTTGATGAGTAAGTCCTACATTTCTTTAAGAACAAATTAAACAGAAATAGTTAGAAAAAATATTTTATTAAGAACAGAATTACAAAACCAGGTGAATCATATCCTTTAATCCAAACAACATATTTTTCCCTAATATATACTTAATTTCCTATATGTATATATATCACAAAAAATAATTGATGACTCGATGAAATCACAGAGCACCATCGATCACGTCTGTCGCAGCTATTGAAGACTAGAAAAAGCATGATGCCATGAAGAAAAAAAAAATTCCTACAAAGGAACAATTTTTTTTTTTTTTGGGTGATTCCCATCTGTCGGCAAGCCATAGGAAATTGAACACGGTGACATCATCTTCCGAAATGATTAGAAAAAATTCCACCTGCATTTGAATTCCATGTTTCATCAGAATATTTAAGTAGTAGGCCCACATGGCCCTTCAATTGAATGAAGGACTATAGCATATAATATATTACCGGTACGTAGTAAGGTTGTGGAAGAAAAGCAGATTCTAGTCATGGAGGAATTAAAGGTGAAAAGATAAGATGCCTGCAGCGTGAAGTATATATATATATATATATAGCATTCCACTCACGATGGTTTTCATCTATCACCCACCCCACTGGAATCTGCGACTTGAACCACATTGCTAGCTGCAGGCTGCAATCTATATCGTCCTGATCATAACCATGTCTGGCAGAAGGGATCCTTTATTTGTTGGTGGTGTGATAGGGGATGTGTTGGACCCATTCGAACGATCTGTTCGTCTCAGAGTCACTTACAACAATAGGGAAGTTAATAATGGATGCGAGTTTAGGCCCTCCGCTGTGGTCAATCAGCCCAGAGTTGAAGTCGGAGGCACTGCTCCTGGCAAGCTCTATACACTGGTGAGTATTAGTCTCATCGGTCTCAATGATCGATCCATCTCAAATTCTTCCAAACCCTTAACTCATCCATGACGGTTCAGTTGGTAATATCTCTCTGACTCCTTCACTTTGTAGCAGAGACCTGATCATATCTCATCCTCCCTTTATATTCTTCGGTTGTTGTTCAGTGCTAGCTGTGGCCTGTATCGTACGTTGTTGCCCTATATATAATTCAGGCACAGGCAGCACCTTAACCATTAATGGAGGAGGGTTTTATGTTTTAGCCTTGGTCTGTCACTTCTGTTTCAAATGGATCAGTGCATTACTTCTGTGGTTTCACAAAAATAAATGCATATGCACTGCTTCCTTTTTATATTTCAATGATAGAATTGCTTTTTTTTTTCTCTTGATCGATTTCTCTACTGTGACTTCATCACCAGTTGTGTTCGACTGTATGTAGGTAATGGTTGATCCTGATGCTCCGAGCCCATGTGATCCAAACATGAGAGAGTATTTGCACTGGTGATCATCTCTCTCTCTCTCTCTCTCTCTCTCTAGGGTGCAACTTTACAGTCTACAGTGCTCTCATGAGACTGTTTCTGTGCCACACGAACAGAATTTACAAATCAGCAAAATGATAATTAAAACCCATTTATCTCTATATATTCTAACAAATACATAACAGTTCAACAGCACAGAAACATGTCTCGTGGTACCAAAAACTAGAAAAACAGTGTGGGCTATGAGTCGTATTAATTGCATGCTCGAGTTACAGAATTTGCATCCTAGAAACCATCAAATCTTGCATGTAATTAAGCGATGCAACATTTACAGGCTACACTGGTTTCAGACTGATGATAACTCAAAATATGATTGTATACCGTAGAAATAAGAATATACCCATTAAAGCATGACTACAAACATGATAAGGGAAATGATAATAGTGGAGAAGAAATTAAATATTTTTGCAGCTATATATCTTCTCTATTTCAGTGAAGCTATATATATATATATAATATTTAATGTTCTTCTCATTCTCATGGATGAAGACATATCTAAACATTAATTTGAAGTAATGCAAGGGCAGGTGAACCTTTTTTGTTTTTCCCTCTCTCGCAGAACCCTTTTATGGTTAATGGAGATCTATGAATGACTCTTCTCCTGGGTAGCTATATACAATTAGACCTGGCAATTGGGTTGGGTGGGTTGGGTTTGGGTTGGGTCAAGGTACTTCGGGTTAGATTTCAGGTTGGGTTGTCAAATGCTATTCTCTAACCCTAAATGTCTGGGTTAGGTTTGACCCATGCGTCAATTCGGGTCATCCCAAAAAATAAAGAAAAACTACATGAAAAATGTCAAAATTAAAAGAATTAATCTTAAATTCTAAATATAAAATAAAAAAATGATCATTTAACAATTTAATGAGTAAACAATAAAAAGTAAAGACTAAATAGAAAAAAATAAAGAATGAAAACTTCTAACAATGCATAAATAATCCCAATTAGACTTGACAATCGGGTCAACAGGTTGACCCATGACCCAACCCAATTTATTTTGGGTTGGGTTGGATCGGGTCATTTTTACATTTAGGTAGCTAAATGTGAAACCCTAACCCTGTTTTTTCGGGTTGGGTTGAGTCAACTTTTTGCCGGGTCTGCATACAATAGATTATTTCAATTAATTTTAGATATATACTAAATTCTAATTAGTATATATATATATATATGTATATATATATTTTTTTTTTCCTACTAAACAAGAAACAATTAATTATGCTTCTCTTGTGGTGTTTGAATTTCAGTTTCTTATGATGATGATGAGGGGGAGGGCCGGGTAAATTTACTTTTCTATAGCTATAGCCTATAGGGGGTGCAGTGCAAATGGGGTATCAGATTTGAAGAATTTACACAGAATGAATGTGACCTGGGACCTGGAGCTAATGCTCAGCACAAGCCCAAACCAAGTTGCACTACTTCACTTTTCGGTTTTTTGCCCTTCAGTTGGTGGGTCCATATGTTTAATTTGAAGTCCAATCCATTTTGACCTCTGAGGAGAAGATTCTTTTCCTATATATTGTTCCACGAAACGTGTCCCGACTGGGAAGATGCATGGGACCAAAAGTTCTGGTCCAGAACTGGGGTACGTTTAGGGCCTTAACAAGAAACCCGTGTCGTCCCATCACCATTAATTCTCGATTGTGGTTTTCTGCTTTTTTTCTAGAATGAGGATATTTTGGTGGACCAGCAGCGGTCCTGACCTCCTGGGTTCTTTCTTTTTTGTGTCCATGTATACGTTGTGTCTATATAACCTTGTAATTGTATAGGCCAATCGAAAGAGATAGATAGATAGATGTTATAAGGGGGTCAAAACGTAAATAAAATATAGATGGACACAAAAGGGGCCAACCATTGAAATGGACAATGAGAAGGAAAGTTTTATATAAAAAACTATATTACTATGAAGATTTTTTGAACTATAAGGGGGCCATGACTCCGCCTCTAGCCATCATATCTTCCTGTATCTACCTCTTTTGCTTTTTTCTCTTTTCCTCTCCTCTTTTCTGTTTATTACTTTTGAAAAGCAACGCATGTCTACCAATTAACATGTTGAACCATTTCATCTCATCTGTATTTTAATTTCCTGTATAGCAGTTTCTTCTCTCCATTGTTGATCAGTAAATTAAATTCCAGTAAACTCAGGTGGTTATATATATATATATATATATATATGTATATACATGGCTATTATTGTGGTTTGAATATTGATCAAGTATTCTAATTAAAACTTAAAACATGCAATATATAGGTGGTAAATTACTGGTTAGTCTCTTTTTAGTCATGGTTGCTGTGCTAACTTCTTTTATAAATTTTTACACTATAGGTTGGTGACAGATATCCCAGATGGTGCTGGCCCAAATCATGGTAAGTAAATTAAATCAATCTGTACGTACAATGTCTTTATAGATTAATGCAATTGCTTCCGTTATATATATATATATATATATACACATCCTCTTTGGAAGAGCTTTAAGTTGAGCTGCTTAACACAATAGTTGCCATTGAGAGTAGCAACCAAGATATATATAAGGAAAAGGCCAAAGCCATGGAAACAAGCTTATAACAAGTGCTGGTCATGAGCTTTCACCAAACACTGTGTTAGGGTAATAATAGCATTTAAAAGTTATATACATATGTCTAACTCAAGGTTAAAATTGTATCTTAATTGCTTAATTAAGAGGATAGTTATTATTATTATTATTATTATTATTATTGTTGTTATCTTCTTTTTTTTATTTCTGATGAATAAAAAATCATCCATTTTACATTTAATGTGAAGAGAAACACAACAAAAATATTTCTTTTAGACTTCATTCAATGCAGATTGCAATTGAAGTATTGAACTGCTGGTCCAATGTTTAAGCCGATCAAATCCCAACCCAGTTGGAGAATTATAATCTTGACACTTATCCACAGGACACTACAGCCGTACATTGGGAATATCTTCAATTCGGATCTCCTATCCACACTTATCTAGAGGACACTACAGCTCTACATTGGGAACACCTCCCGTGTTTTACGTGGAAGATGTTCCCAATTAATGTGTGGCTGTAATGATGTGTGGGTACACAGGAGATCTGATTCGTTGATAGCATTTTTTGTCATTTCCTCTCCGTTCATTCATTATATGCCAAAAAGACATGATACTGGAATAGCTTTAACCAATAAAAATCCACCCATGAATTTTGATAAATATCATTCATTGGTCATAAGTTTTTCAGATATGATGTCTTTCTGATATTATAGTCGAAGCCTTCCTATATATGTTCTCCGGCGGTGATGATCGATATATTCATTGTGTTGTTGGTGGTGTATTTGGTTAAAAAAAATAAAAAAATACAGGGCAGGAGATAGTATGCTACGAGAACCCACGTCCAGTACTGGGGATTCATCGCTATGTGTTCGTGTTGTTCCAGCAACCTGGAAGGCAGACGATTTATGCTCCAGGCTGGCGCCAAAATTTCAGCACTCGAGACTTTTCTGAGCTTTACAATCTCGGCTTGCCGGTTGCTGCCGTTTATTTCAATTGCCTCAGGGAGGCTGGCTATAATGGAAGAAGACGTTAACTCATCATCAATATAATCTTAATTTCCTAATTATTATTAACTAATTTCTACTTCTATATATATATATATATATATATATATATATATCTACAAATATCTAAAGTTAGGATTATATATATATATATATAAATAAAATATCAATATGATGAATATATAGATATTACAACTGGCCTGGGATCTCTTTACATTTTCATCTCTTGTAAATTGCTGATGTTAATTCCAATAGTGGTGAAAGTGTTTATCTCATTATTAAATGGCATATTCCTTCATATTTGAATATGCTTTTTTTTCTTTTTATTTTTTTTAAACAGGCATTTCACGCAAAAGATGAATTCCTCCTGTTAGAATGGCCATACGGTTTTTGGAATTTGAGAGTGGAAAAATCGGTTTAGGAACGGCAACAGGGCAGGGATTAAATTTTCATCCTTGACCCCGATTCTGAAATTAGCTTCCATTAATTCCCATCTCGGATCTTCGTTGGGGATACAATTTGTCCTCCATCCCCAATCCCCGATGGGGATGGGTTCCCTGCAGGGACCCAAATCCCTGAAATGTACATAGGCAGGGTGGGGGCCTTAATCCCCATCCCTGCCCCGCCAAAACAATCTCCATCCCCGACCCGATGGGTCAGGAAAGTCGGGTCTCCATTGGGGATGGGGAAAATTGTTATTTCTAAGTTGGTTAATGGGATTTTGGTTCCCATTGACCAAGATACTCATGTTCTTTTTTTCATATTTATGTAGAGTTCATAGAAAATTTATTTTCCCTAAGCATCGTCAGTTACCCAAATAAATACATTTACCACAAGATAAATAACTTCTCGAAAAGTGAACAATACCTAAATGAAAATAATAACAAACTCATATTCCTGCTTTAAAAACCCGCATAAATCATTCAACCACAAGAATCATTGAAGATTAAAAATAATCTTGAATTTCTTATTGAAAATCACAAAATAAACCCGATTGCCAACACGAATAAAATAAAATAAACTCTGGTTTGATCTTGGATAAAACTAAGCAAAGTCTTTTTATTATCAAGTAATTAATTAAAAAATAGCAATAATTAATTAAAAAACGAAACTAAAAGGGATAATAAAATAAGGAACAATGCAATCGATCTTGAGATGTTGTTGTTTTGCTTTGGAGCAAGAAAATGACAATAATATTCGAGACACAAATTAAAAGCTAACTGTGGAAGAAAAGCAAAGTATTCCACTCTAGCTAATGGACTACATGAAATGAAACCAAGATGTACATTTCAGTCTAGCTAAAAGAATCCAATCTTAGACCTGCTGGCTACGACTACGAGCGTGCCCACCAATAGGATGCTCCTCACAAGTGTAAAAGTGAGTGCATATTTCACAATGAAACTTGCATGCATGTGCTTGTCCGCTTTTCTTTTTGACTGAAAACGATTCCTCTAAGGAGAAAACGAAATATTAATATAAAATTCGTTGACTTCAATGTCCACATCCATTGTTCTAGACTTCTAGCTACGCCTGCCTCATCCCTCAGATTCATAAGATTGTATTTGGTTACTTGCACTATTACAAATGTGTGGAAGTGCAAATGATAAAAATGCAAATTTTGTTTTGGAATTTATTTTATTCTGCTTAATTTGGATCTTATTTTACTTCATTTTTGGTGCAACCAAACAAAGTAAGATAAATTTTGAAACAAAAACAAATCAAAACTTGTACCTAAGTCATCTGCACTACCATAACTTTAAAATTACTTATTAATTAATTTTTAATATATATTTCACTCCTCTTTTCTTCCTAATGTAGGCTTGGATGGAAGATTCTTCGACCATTCTCTCATAAACAATCTGCCCAACTTTTTTGTTCCATGTGTCAAAATTTGACCCTTTTTTTTTGCATGAAACTACAACTGATATCAAGGTTTCAAGTATCTACACGATACATCTAACATGGGGTGTATTGTATCATATCTTTGGACCTCAATACACCTGTTTACAGGTGTTTTTGCAAAACCCTTTTTATGTTAAATAATCTATATATAATTACACTTGAATCTGAAATTCAAAAAGTAAAAAACTACAAAAAAATTGGAAATGTATCAGTTAAAGTACCAAAACACCTCTACCGGTACACATAGTTGTATCGATACTTTGAACCATGATTGATATATACCCAACATTCTATTTTCCCTTCTATTTATTTTTTACTTGGTGAATTAGCTCACTCATGATCTCACAATCTATCCTTGTAATAGGGTTGGGTACTTTAATTAATAACATAAAAAATTAAATACATTTTTAAGTCCTTCATGTTTTTTTTTTTTTGAAACATAAGGTATTATTTATTAAAAGCTGAAACAAGCATACAAGTGGTATATTAGGCATGCTATCAAAATTGATAACATGAAAAATTAAATTGGCTTTTTAAGTGTTGCATGATAAGGTTTATTTATTAAAATCTGAAACAAGCATACAAGTTGTATACTAAGGGTGCTACCAAGAGCCACCTAAGCTACATAGAATGAATTGAACCTCAAAAAAATACCTAGATCTAGGGGTGGCATTCGGTTTGTTAAAAATAAAACCAAATTTTAAAAAACCAAACTTATAAAGTATAAAACAAACCAAAACTATTACTAAAAACCAAAAAAAAAAACTGAAACCAAAAATTTTGGTTTAGTTTTCGATTATTTTGATTAAAACTGAATTCCATTAATATTATAGTAATACATATTATATTATTAATATTAATATATATGTATATTATAATAATATATGTATATATAAATATATATTAATGTTTATATATATATTGGTTAAATAATATATTATATATAATATATTTTGGTTAACCAAGTTCTAATTCTGAAAACCAGAACCAAAATTTTATAAAATTGAATCAACCGAACTAAAAAAAACTAAAAACTGAAATAATCGAACCAAACAAACTAAAATAAAAAAAAAAAAATCAGTTTGGTTTTTCGGTTTTGACCAAACAATGCTCACCCCTACCTAGATTGAAGCCTACATGGACCCAGGTCTGGGCCCTACAAAACAGTCAACTAAAAAAAAAAACAAGACCAACCAAACCTATGAAACCTTCCTTTACCTCTTCTACCCCTCCTTCTCAAGCTAAGAGACCCCTAGTAGAGGGCTTAACTACTACCACATCATAAAAGTCCGTGAGGTTTTTGGATCTTCTACATTTTGGGAGGAAACCCAACTATGAACATAACACCTAGAGCTAGTGCAATCCCATATTGAATTAAACTCCAAGTTAGAAATGCTGTCCAGAGAAGAAATATGGGGTCTCAGAGCTGAGATTTAAGTTCAATTGTAATAATTTTCTTCATTATCATACAGTTTATATATATATATATATGTATATATATATATATATATTGCTTATTAATTCTTATTTGACTTGAATATTAATTTGAAGGAAGACAGGTAATTAATGAATAAAGGAAAATCTATATCTATACATTGGCCAAGTTCCACTTCCACCTTTTATCATTTGACTCATCATCAAGCCTGGATTATATTTCAATATTCTTCAAAAACCAAAACCTTCAAATAAAAGATCTATCCTCTTGATCCTAATTTAGGACTAAACAAAAATCCTCAAAGGCATCCAAACACCCTTAAATCCACATATGCCAATTTCCACATCTACCTTTCACCATTTGATTTATCATCAAACCAAGATTTCATTTCAATACTACCTATTGGAGAAAACCTATAAATTGTACACTACAAAAAAAAAATGACCTTTGGCAATAGGTATTCTATTACAGTTACAAACGGTTGTTGCCAAAAGTATAAATTTGTTGACAACAAGTAAAATTGTTCCAAATCACATGAATTAGCAACAATGGTTGAATAATTGTTGCCAATTATATTTCAAACTGTTGCCTCATCGGGCGATTTGGCACCTAAGGATCCACTTGTTACTAATAGTATCTCCAATTGTACCTAAATCAATGAATTGGCAATAAAGCATATAAATTGTTGTTAATTATAACTTTGATTGTAGTTAATTCCATTAAACCTTTAGCAACAATCATTCAAAAATCGTAGTTATAAACATATTTAGCACATCAATAATTGAAGAACATAAGTTCACTATAGTAGATGAGATAAGCTCAATCCTATGGCAGCCAAAATAAGTAAAGATGCCTCCAAATATATTTTTATTTTCGTGGGGGTGGCTTAAAGTTAAAGTAGGAATGTCAATGGTTCAAGTTTGGTACTAGTTTTGCTTAACTCAAACCCAACTTGATTGACTATTAGGGTGTTTAGCACCTGAGCGTTTCACAAGCATTCCATTTTTATTGATGTGTCATTCATGCCACATTGGCAATTAAAAAGAATCGATGGAAAAATAATTACCTCCCAAAAAAATAATTACCACGGAAAACTCTTCCAACCCATCGCTTTGCATCTCCCTCGACCATCCCTTTCACTTACTTGCAGTTGCAGAGGATAAACAAGAGAGCTTCACGGTTTTCTGCCTTCGCTAGAAGAAGCATTTGGTATGTTTCTCGTTCATTCTATTTGGAATATTCTTTTTTCATCTACAATCAAAGTTGATGACTTTTACTTCTTTGTCATCTTCTTCTCTCAGCATAACCTAAATAGGGATTCTTCATGAGGCATGATGGAAGCAGGAGGAAGCACATAGAAACACTAGGCACATATCCTTTTTTATGGAAGAGCGCTCCCTGTCCATTGTGTAGGCCTCTCTACTCTTCTTTTGCCAGAGCATTGCACGACAATCTTGCCCTTAGGCACAACTTTTATTCATATAGGTTTATGATCTTTATATGTTTATACATGTGCCCTTCTTAATTAGACTCGTGCTTTTACATGGATGATTTGGAAATGGATAAATCATTTTCTCTCCCATTTCTAGGTATTTAGAAATCTTTTGTTTTCAGGATTCCCTACTTGTAAGCAACACCTGGAGTGGATATTAGGGGGAGTTCCAAAATTGTTCCATTGGTAATGAGATTTGATGGTCAGGGTTGTTAGCAAAATTTAAACATCAATAATCAGAATGAGATGTATGTTAGGATTAGGAGTCCGTTCAGTATTATCTTGTTTGTATATATCTTCTTATCTTTTCCTTATCATGAATAGTTCAGATAGGATAGGAAAGATATGTTTGAGTCCCTATAAACTTAGGAGTTCTAGTTGCCATAAGCTTAGGAGGTTCAGTGGTTGTATTCATGTGTATATATACATGAAAAGCTCTGGTTTTACATGGTATCAGAGCCACGAAACAGGAGCAAGAGGTCTGCGTTCCAAGACCTCTGGAGATCAGTGGCAGAAGCAACGATTGTTCGGTGCCGGCAAAGGACAAGCTTTGCACTCTAGATTCAGATCGCCACCCCTGGGCAACAGACCCTTGGGCAGCGATATCTCCTCCAGAAGCTGTAGCGATTTCTCCATGCAGAGAGCGTATCCATGGTACATCTCCGCCTTCTCTCTGTAATTCTCAATCGCTTGACTCGCCATTGTTGCTGTCTAAGCTGGTCGCTAAGGCTTAGTTGGGGGAAGACAGAAATAGAATTGATTGAAGAAGAAGAAAGCAAGAAAGGAATACAGGTCTGAGCCTGAGCCCTCAGTCTCCTTCTACAGAAGTTCCAACCTTCGACTTCGGTCTTCTCTTGGACGGTTCTTCTTGTGTGAGTAACAGAGAACTCGGGGGTCTGTTCTCGAGCGTACTGATTTTTGACAAGTCTCCGGCGAGTCAACATTCTGTAGCAGGTTTTAGGGAGATCCTGAGATCGGTTCTTTGTCTCTTGTGGCACCGATCGTGGACTTTCAGACACAATAGTCGGCATGACTGAAAACAGAGAAAAAGGAGCAGGGGCAGGAGGAAAAGGTCATGGCAGCCAAGTCAAGGCCAATACAACCAAAGCCTCTATGCAAGGCAATGCGTCTCAAGGAGAATCAATTGATGCAGCCAAGACTGGGTTAAATGGACTAAGTAGTGAGTAGTGGAACATGTTACTCAACCTTTTGAACACACAGAAAGAGGGGAGTCAATGACTAAGTGGTAAGCAAAAATTGTCATAATGGATAATAGACACAGAGGCCTCTCATCATATGACAAGAAGACTCGAGTCGATGAGAGACATAAAGAAGGTCATTCCGTGCTCTATCGGTCTACCAGACGGGAAAGCGACAATAGCAGAGAAAGAAAGCACAGTTGCACTGGACGATCATCTGAAACTGACTAGTGTTTTATATGTGTCTAGTTTGAATTGCAATCTACTTTATGTATCGCAATTGATTGAGGAATCGAATTGTATTGTCCAGTTCACTAATAAATTCTGTGTGATACAGGACCACACTACGAGGATGCTGATTGGAGCGGGTGAGCAACAAGAGGGACTCTATTATTTTCGGAGCATTGCATCAACAAGAGCAATGAAGACTACAGAGAGTAGGACATGTGATATTTGGCATCAAAGGTTAGGGCATCCTTCTTATAGAATTTTTAAGTTGTTGCCTTTTATTAGTACTAAGAATAATAATGATAACAGTATTAAGGGTTGTGATGCTTGCTTCCAAGCTAAATAATGTCAAGAAGAGTTTGTTTCTAGTAATAATAAAGCATCCGATATTTTTGAGTTAATTCATTGTGATTTGTGGGGTCCTTATAGAACTACAGCTTCTTGTGGTGTTCATTATTTCTTGACCATAGTAGACGATTTTTCTAGAGGCGTTTGGATTTATCTTCTGGTTGATAAAACGGAAGTGGGACGAATTCTTCGAAATTTTTTTGCTATGGTTCAAAGGCAATTTAACAAACCTGTAAAGGTGATTCGTACTGATAATGGGACTGAGTTTGTACGCTTGGCTAGTTATTTTGCTGAAAGTGGTATTATTCATCAAACCACTTGTGTCAGGACCTCTCAACAAAACAGGAGGGTTGAACGCAAGCACCACCACATACTCAATGTTGCCCGAGCTTTGCGCTTTCAAGCCAGCTTGCCTATTGATTTTTGGGGGGAATGTGTCCTGACCGCATGTTATCTGATCAATCGGACACCATTCATTCTGTTGAAGGGAAAGACTCCCTATGAAATGTTATTTGGGCGACATCCTTCTTATGACAATGTGCGAGTTTTTGGTTGCTTAGCATATGCGCACAATCATGGACATGGAGGGGATAAATTTGTTAGTCGAAGTAGACGATGTGTTTTTGTTGGGTATCCTTTTGAAAAGAAATGATGGAGCTTGTATGATTTAGAGTCTGACATGTTCTTTGCATCAAGAGATGTTACTTTTTTAGAGCATGAATTCCCGTATGCACACAGGGAAGATGCACAGCCGAACAAAGCACAATGCCAATTTAATTATGGAATAAGTGGAACATATGAGGTGTTGGTACCATCTACTTATTTACCTGGACTAGCAAATGGCGAGATGGAGGCTAACCAGCAAGGTGAACTCGCTGAAGAAGGAGTCCGTGTAGAAGAAGGAACCCATGTAGACCCGAATGCAAATGTTGGTGAACCCATGCATTCCTGTGATGCCACCACAGAAAATGCAAGCAAAGACGGTCCTGATGTCAGGGGGTGGCGATGTTGAGCAACAGAAGCACTCTAAATTTCATTTGGGGTGTGGGCATCGACAGAAATAGTAGTCCACAAGGTTGAGAGATTATGTGCTTCACACCACACAATGCTTGAGTCCCTCTCCGCGTCCCTTTGCAATCTCACTCGGCCAATCACATTCTACAGGTAGCCCTTATCCAATAGATAACTATGTGAACTATAACAATTTTTCTTATCGACATCGTGCTTTCTTGGCAGCTATTACTGCAGGAGTTGAACCTACTTCTTTTGCTGAGGCCGTAAAGGATGAAAAATGGAGGGATGTAATGCAGAAAGAAATACAAGCACTTGAAAATAATCAGACATGGACTGTGGAGCCTTTGCCATCCGGAAAACGAGTCATAGGATGCAAATGGGTGTATCGAATCAAGTATAACGCTGATGAGACAGTGGAAAGACACAAAGTCTGTCTTGTGATTTTTGGGAACAAGCAGGTTGAGGGAATTGATTATAATGAAACTTTTGCCCCAATTGCAAAAATGGTTATTGTCTGTACCTTCCTTGCAGTCGTAACAGCTAGAAATTGGGAGCTTCATCAAATGGACGTACATAATGCATTCTTGCATGGTGACTTTCATGAGGAAGTCTACATGCGAATGCCTCCTGGTTTTCAGTCAGATAAACCAGGTATGGTGTGTCGGTTGTGAAAATCTCTGTATGGCTTGAAACAAGCGCCAAGATGTTGGTTTGCTAAATTAACCGCAGCCTTGAAGACATATGGGTTTCGGCAATCATGTTCAGATTACTCCCTCTTCACCTTTCGTTGAGACAAGGTGCATATGCTTGTTCTCGTGTATGTGGACGACATTATCGTGTCAAGTAATGATCGTATGGCAATTCAAGTCTTCAAGAAATATTTGAGTGAATGTTTCCATATGAAAGACTTGGGACCATTGAAATATTTTTTGGGCATTGAAGTTGCCCAAAACTCAACAGGAATTTTTCTGTCTCAACGTAAGTATGTTTTGGATATTATCTCTGAAGTTGGATTACTTGGTGCAAAACCTGCTCCTTTTCCTCTGGAGCAGAATCACAATCTCGCCTTGACAGATGGGCCTCTCTTATCTGATCCTGAGCGATACAGGCGCTTGGTGGGCAGGCTTATTTATCTCTCAGCAACTCGTCTAGAGTTGTCTTATTGTGTGCATGTTCTGTCCCAATTTATGCAGCAACCGCAAGAAAGACATTGGGAGGTTGCATTGCGAGTGGTGTGCTACTTGAAAGGAAATCTTAGTCAAGGAATTCTCTTACGTTCAGATTGTGACTTACAGTTATATGCATGGTGTGATTCAGACTGGGCGAGCTGTCCTTTGTCTTGACATTCTCTGTCTGGATGGTTTATTTTGCTTGGGAAATCGCTTATTTCCTGAAAAACTAAGAAACAACACACTGTGGCTCGTTCTTCAGCGGAAGCAGAGTATCATTCTATGGCCATGGCCACGTGTGAATTAAAATGGCTGAAGGGATTGTTATTGGCTCTTGGAGTTACGCATTCAAACCCAATGTGATTATATTGTGATGGTTAGGCAGCCTTGCATATTGCAGCAAACCCAGTGTTTCATGAGAGTACGAAACATATTGAAGTTAATTGCCATTTTGTACGTGATGAGATTCAAACTGGTTGCATTCGTTATGCTTATGTGTCGACTAGCGTTCAGCTGGCTGACATTTTTACAGAGGCACTGGGTCGCAGAGAATTTGAGTACTTTCTTCGCAAGTTGGGCATTCACAATCTGCATGCTCCAACTTGAGGGGGGTGTTAGGATTAGGAGTCCGTTCAGTATTATCTTGTTTGTATATATCTTCTTATCCTTTCCTTATCATGAATAGTTCAGATAGGATATGAAAGATATGTTTGAGTCCCTGTAAACTTAGGAGTTCTAGTTGCCATAAGCTTAGGAGGTTCGGTGGTTGTATTCATGTGTATATATACTTGAATTCTCAATGAATAAAACATAGAAAAAGAATAAACCAGAGAAGATCTAGTTTTACAATGTATTAGGGTATTATTTGATTTTTTTTTTAATTTGGTAGAAGGTATTAATTTAATTTGAGAATTGTGTATATCCTTTTCATATAAGGTCTTCTAATGTGGGGGCACATATTTTGTGCATTGCCTCAACTATATATGTCATGCACTTATATACATCTGGAAATACTGGAAATATACTTGAAAAGAAAGTAAAATGAAATAAGAGAAAATTTGTTAAATTTCACAATCATGTTTATTTTGGAGCTTAAAAGCTGCCATTAAATTGCATGTGGAGATTCTATATACTAATCCATGTTGGGTGGGCTATCTCAATTGAACTGATATTCTTGAATGGAAGTTATTCTTCTCCCTTGGTTGTAGAAGAGGTAGTTTTCTACTTGAGTAATTCTTTTACCAAGAACAAAATTACCGTCAAAAGAAAAAACTTTTTACCCATAGACCGTTCCCCTTAGCTTGTGGATTGCTCTGTTTCTAGTTTCTTTATTCTGACATAGCCTGTCTGTCTTTTTCTATAGAACGTTGAGATCAAGAAGATAAATGATGAGAAAAAAAGCAGCTCTTGCTGCACAATTTGCAGCAGAAGAAGCCAGACTTGGTAGAGTCCACGCTGCTCAAGAGGATGATGACATGCCTCCAATTGAGGCCATCATCACTCCACTGGAGGCAGAGCTAAAGCTTGCTAAGCTTGAGGTATGTTCAAGTTTTACTGTGTATGATCACTGCCATAGTTTCTTGTTAACATGCATATTAATAATATTCATGATATACATGCATTTGATTCTTAGACGACTGCTTGTGAATGGGCTCAAGTTTTAGTGGCAGGCACATGGCATGCACGTATTCAAGTAAAAATAAATGAGTAAAGAGACAAAAAGACTTTTGGGTTTTGAATTTTTTTTTTTTATGATACTTAAAATATCTTAACTCAGTGAGTGGATTTAAAAATTAGAATATTTAGACAACTATTGTTTGCTACCATTGCCATTATATGGCGCCATTAAAATTTTCAGATTTAACTTTTATGGAATGGATGTGAAGCCAATGCAAGTATTGGCATTATATAGTACAGATGAGGAAGAACAACAAGGATATGTTTAATCTATGTATGTATTTGAAATTGGGTTTTGATTTGTCAGGTTGCAAAGCTACAGTTCGGCTTACTAAATCAAAGGAAGCTGCTCTACTTGAAGCTGAGAGAACTGTACAGATTGCCTTGGCAAAAGCATCATTGGTTGAGGATCTTCAAAATAAGAACTAGGAGTTAATGAATCAGATTGAAATTTGCCAGGTTTTATTTTTATTTTTTGCTTGTTTGATATTTAAGTAATTACTTTTGTATATAGCCAATTGTATGGTTCTGTTGGCATGTTAGTAACCATCTACCATTTGTATGAATGATTGGTTCTAATATTTATTGGCAGGAGGAGAATAAGATCTTAGACAAAATGCATAGGCAAAAGGTTGCAGAGGTCGAAAAGCTAAGCCAAACTGCCCATGAGCTAGAGGAGGCTGTTCTTGCTGGTGGGGCTGCTGCAAATGCTGTGCGTGATTACCAACGAAAAGTACAGGAGATGAATGTGTGTTTCTTCTCTTTTACATGCTTATTTCTTTTAAGTAATATATATCTATTGTTTCTTTCAAAATAATAGATGGATATCTCTCTCTCTCTCAAAAGAAAAGATATCTATCCTGAATGTGATCAGCAAAATTTAACTTAAAATCCTTACTCTTGATCGGGAACTAGCTCGTGCAAAGGTTACTCAAATCGAGTTGCAGTTGAAGTTGAAATGAATGGAAAGATGCCAATGACAAGGTTACGCCTATGAAGCAGTGGCTTGAAGAGAGAAGGTTTTTCTAGGCATGTTATAGTTTGCCCTCCACTTTATTGTATTTTCCTTACTATTTTTTGCTACAACTGTTCCTTTTCTATATTGATTTTTGTATGGTAATTGATGCGACCGGTTCTGGTCACGTACCAAATTTTTTTTATGATGTACAAATTTTTTGGCTAAGTACCTCGTCATTTGACATGCTCCCAGGTGGCCTGTGACTCAGAGGATGATGGAGCTCCCTGGTGGCGAATTGCCTGGTGATGAGCTACTTGGTGACGAGCTCCCTAGTGGAAAGCTACCTGGTCACGAGCTCCCTAGTGGTGAGCTACCTGGTGACAAGCTCCCTGGTGGCGAGCTACCAGGTGACGAGCTCCCTGGTGGTGAGCTACCTTGATGAGCTGCTGGGTGCGCTGCCTTGGTGCCGAGCCTCCTAGTGTAGTGCAACCCGACTGCCCTCTGCATGAGATGATCTTCTCCTCTTTGTAGACGGCGGGAGCCAAGGAACCTGCGGGAATTGAATCAGAGGACCCGGGGGTGTTTACCCGACGGGGCCACTCCGATGGCTAAGTTAGTACTCTGATAGTAGAGAGCTTGAAGATGATATTAGAGAAATGAGAGAGCTAGAGAGAAGGGGTTACCTCCATTTTTCATCCCCCTTTCCCTGGGGGTGAGGTCTTTATATACTGGTGATCTGACATGTAACCGCCTCTGATTCTCTACCGCAGCCGTTATTTGCCAGGGATGAGCTGGTGGGCGCAGGTAACCGTTGCAGGGTATGGTCCTGTTAGGCAGTAAGCAACCACCAGAGTTGGCAGGTACGGTGCCGTCAGGCAAGAGGCATGGGTACAGTCTTCTGGTACGACTGTCAGACAGAATGCTTCTCGTGAGGCCCCGGACGAGCTCCTTAGTGATGAGCTTCGAGCTGCCTGGTGGCGAGCTCCTTGGTGATGAGCTCTAGGCTACCTGGTGGCAAGCTCTTTGGAGAGCTTCCTAGATCCTTGGTGGTGAGCTCCTCGACGAGTTCCTTGGAGAGCTATCGAGCTCCTTGGAGAGCTGCCGAGCTCCTTGGTGGCGAGCTCCTTGGCGAGGTCCTTTGGAGAGCTGTCGAACTCCTTGGTGGCGAGCTCCTTGGAGAGCTGCCTAGCTCCTTGGTGAGCTCCTTGGAGAGTTGCCGAGCTCCTTGGTGGCTAGCTCCTTGGCGAGCTCCTTGGTGGCTAGCTCCTTGGAGAGCTGCCGAGCTCCTTGGTGGCGAGCTCCTTGGAGAGCTGCTGAGCTCCTTGGTGGCGAGCTCCTTGGTGAGCTGTCGAGTTTCTTGGCTGTCATGAGGTGCCAGGTGTCATAATTTCATTGGAGGGCCAAATCAGCCCTCATCATTTTCCCCCCACTCTTGAGCTGAGAGTAACTCGGCAAAGGGAGTAGATTTCTCATTTTGGCCCATAAGTCGACGAGCTAGTAAGTGTTGATCAAATTCCTTAGGCTTTGGGAGCTACCTGTAAGGTGAGGAGGTCTCCGCCAGTTCAGTATTGTAGCCCTTAGGCTCAGGGGGCAACTTATAGTCCACTTTTGCTAATTTTGCCCATGCTGAAGAAGCGACTGGGTTTTAAGCATTAATGTGGCCTATAGGCTTTGGGAGTGACTCGTAGTCCACTCTTCTTGGCTTTGCCCATGCCGAAGAGGCGACTGGGTCTTAAGCAGTTGTGTTGCCCATGCCGTAGAGGCGACTGGGTTTTTCAGCAGTAATGTGGCTCGTAGGCTTTGGGAGCGACTCGTAGTCCACTCTTCTTGACTTTGCCCATTTCAAAGAGGCGACTGGGACTTATGAGGTGCTGAGTTGACCAGGTGCCGAGCTACCTATGAGGTGTCGGGCTGACCGGGTGCCGAGCTGCCTATGAGGTGTCGAGCTACCTGTAAGGTGTCGAGCTGACCAGGTGTCGAGCTACCTGTGAGGTGCCGAACTGACCAGGTGTCAAGCTACCTGTGAGGTGCCGAGCTGACCAGTTGTCGAGCTGCCTGTAAGGCGCCTAGTTGATCAAGTGCCGAGCTACCTGTGAGGTGCCTTAGAGTTATGATTGCGTTGCATCAGCCTCGTAATGACGGTCACCTACTCCTACAACAAGGTACTAGGAGCTCGACCTTCGGGGGCAGCACTACTAACTTTAGGTCGCCAGCTCACACGGGAGCCTTGGAGGTTCGACCAGCAAGGGCGCCCATGCAGTCTGTTGACCGCCAACTCCCGCGGAAGCCACGAAGAGCTCATCTTTGTAGGGGGGACTTCACGAAGAAGACTGACGTGGTTTTATCTGAATTAAAAGTAAAGTTGGTAGAGCTACTTAGCCTGTTAGCTCCCTGCATAGTCTTTGAGCTCATACAAAATGAAACCATAAAGCGAGAGCTTCAGTTTCTAAAAAGTGAGGACTTAGCTTTTTGGGAGGAGAGGACTTAGTTTTTTGTAGGATGAGAACTTAGCCTTTGTAGGATGAGAACTTAGCTTTTTGTAGCGTTTTCCCACAGACGGCGCCAATTGATGCGACCGGTTCTGGTCACGTACCAAATTTTTTTTGTGATGTACCAATTTTTTGGCTAAGTACCTCATCATTTGACCTGCTCCCAGGTAGCCTGTGACTCAGAGGATGATGGAGCTCCCTGGTGGCGAACTGCCTGGTGATGAGCTACTTGGTGGTGAGCTACTTGGTGACGAGCTCCCTGGTGGAGAGCTACCTGGTGACGAGCTCCCTAGTGGTGAGCTACCTGGTGATAAGCTCCCTAGTGGTGAGCTACCTGGTGACGAGCTCCCTAGTGGTGAGCTNGGTGACGAGCTCCCTAGTGGTGAGCTACCTGGTGATAAGCTCCCTAGTGGTGAGCTACCTGGTGACGAGCTCCCTAGTGGTGAGCTACCTGGTGACGAGCTCCCTGGTGGTGAGCTACCTGGTGATGAGCTCCCTGGTGGTGAGCTACCTGGTAACGAGCTCCCTGGTGGTGAGCTACCTGGTGACGAGCTCCCTTGTGGTGAGCTACCTTGATGAGCTGTTGGGTGCGCTACCTTGGTGGCGAGCCTCCTAGTGTAGTAAAACCCGACTACCCTTTGCATGAGATGATAAGCTCCTCTTTGTAGATGGCGGGAGCCGAGAAATCTACGGGAACTGAATCAGAGGACCCGGGGGTGTTTACCCGGCGGGGCCACGCCAATGGCTAAGTTAGCACTCTGATAATAGAGAGCTTGAAGATGATATTAGAGAAATGAGAGAGCTAAAGAGAAGGGATTACCTCCATTTTTCACCCCCCTTTCCCTGGGGGTGAGGTCTTTATATACTGGTGATCTGACATGTAACCGCCTCTAATTCTTTGTCACAGCTGTTATTTGCCAGGGCTGAGCTGGTGGGCACAGGTAATCGTTGCAGGGTACGGTCCTGTGAGGCAGTAAGCAACCACCAGAGTTGGCAGGTATGGTGTCGTCAGGCGAGAGGCGTGGGTACAGTCTTCTGGTACGGCTGTCAGACAGAATGCTTCTCGTGAGGCCCCGGACAAGCTCCTTGGTGATGAACTCCGAGTTGCCTGGTGGCGAGCTCCTTGGTGGTGAGCTCTGGGCTGCCTGGTGGCGAGCTCCTTGGAGAGTTCCTTGGAGAGCTGCCGAGCTCCTTGGTGGTGAGCTCCGGCGAGCTCCTTTGGAGATCTGTCGAGCTCCTTGGTGGTGATCTCCTTGGCGAGCTCCTTGGAGAGCTACCGAGCTCCTTGGTGGCGAGCTCCTTGGAGAGCTGTTGAGCTCCTTGGTGGCGAGCTCCTTAGTGAGCTCCTTGGAGAGCTGCTGAGCTCCTTGGTGGCGAACTCCTTAGCGAGCTCCTTGGAGAGCTGCCTAGCTCCTTGGCAAGCTCCTTGGAGAGCTGCCGAGCTCCTTGGTGGAGAACTCCTTGGAGAGCTGCCTAGCTCCTTGGCGACGAGCTCCTTTGGAGAGGTGTCGAGCTCCTTGGTGGCGAGCTCCTTGGAGAGCTGCTGAGCTCCTTGGTGAACTGTCGATCTCCTTGACTGTCATGAGATGCCAGGTGTCATAATTTCATTAGAGGGCCAAATCAGCCCTCATCAGTAATTATTATAATAGAAGTGTCAAAGCCACATTTCTCATCTTGAAGATATGTTTCTCAATAAGTTCATCTGGGGTCTTTGTCATCTTCTCCTTGGTTAATCAAATGCATTGAAATTTATTCAGAAGATATGTGTCCAAGAACATCTTTTCAAGGAAAGAGCAAAAGCCAAAAAACTACAAGGGCACTTGTTATTTTATTTCCCGCTGGGTTATTTGGTAGGGAAATGTTAAAAAAGTTTAGAATGCTAGCATTTTCTAATTAACTAATGGATTTCAAAACTGTGTAAGGCTAAATAGAATGATACTTTGGAGTCATGAGGACATATCAATTGAAGGTGAGCAAAATTACCAATTGTGGTGATTATCCAGGGCTTATTTAATAATTTAACCTCATCTAAATGTTTTTTTTTTGATTGATCTGGATTTCAGGAAAAATATCAATTGCGACTCAAAGTTCTTGAAGAAGGATCGAGACACTCCCCTAGTGACTAGTGTAAATGGCCGTACCACATTAGAAGGAAGAAGCATAAGCAATGGGACCTCTAGGCGGCAGTCCCTTGGTAGGGCAGAAAACCTATCCAGGCCATCTTCCAATGGCTTTTCATCAAGGTGGTCATCAAATTCTCAACTTGGATCTGTGGCTTCAAGTAGTGCATATTTGTGTATAAATATAGTTGGGATGTAATTCAACAACAGTTCACAAATATTTATGAGAAACATCTATTCAATTGTGACCATTTTATAATTAGCAACGATTGACTTGATTGTTGTGTATAGAACCTTAAGGTAACAAGTGCTTGATTGTGGTTAATTCAACAACATTTCATAAAAATTGTTATCATAAATATTTATAAAAAACAATTATGCAATTGTTGCTAATTTACAATTGGCAACAAGTAACTTGACCGGTGTATAAGAATTGTTAGATACAAATTTTCAACTATTACAAATTTACAATTAGCAACAACTAACAAAATTGTTAAGGATGGTGCCATTAGGCAGCAAGTAATTGGTTGTTGCTAAAAAACTAAATAGATAACAGTTTTTATACATTGTTGTTAAAACAATTTATTTATTAACGGTTGCAAATGGTTGTTGCAAAATGCTATTTTCGACAACAATTGGACCGACTGTTGTAAAAAGCATATTTCGCAACAATTGATTGTTGCAAAATACTTTTAACAACAGTTTCGCTAGGCACAGCTCGTTCAGTTGTAAGTAAAACATTTGGAAACAATTTTTTCTATATTGGAAACAAAATTTTGACTGTTGCCAAAGGTCAATTTTCTTGTAGTGATGGATCTATCCATTTGATCCAACTTTGAAACTTTCCAATACTACCTGTGGCATCTAAACACCATTAGATCTTCATCTACCAAATCCCACTTCTAATCTCCATTATTCGACTCATTATTAGCCAAGATTCTGTTTTAACCCCCAAGTAACCGAGACCCCTAAACCCTAGATTTACCACTGTAATCCAACTTTAGAGCTTCTCAAATTCCACCCACGATTTTCAAATAACCCAATATTCCCATCCATTAAATCCATCCCCAAAATCTCACCATTTCCCTACCATCAAGCTAAGATTTTGTTTTAATGCTCCTTATTGACCTAGACTTACAAGTACTAGATCTACAACTCTATCCTCACTTCAAAACTATTTAAATTACACCAAAGGCATCTAGATACTCCTAGATCCCTATCTACCAAATCCTACCTCCAATGTTTACCTTTTATCCACTATCAAACCAAGACTCCCTTTCAACCCTCCAAAATGATCAAAACTTATAAGTCCCTAATCTACCACTCTAATCCATTTGGAGAACTCATCAAACCTCACCAACAACATATAAACACCCTTAGAGCCCTATCTTCCAAGTTCCATCTTCACTTTCCATCATTTTCATCCACCATCAAGCTAAGATTTCATCTCGACTCTCCTCATTGGCTAAAACCTTTGGATCTAAGATCACCCACTATAACTCAACCCCAGACACACCAATCACCTTTAATATTCTTTAAAGGTTGACTCACTTACCAAATTTTAACCCAAAATTTCCCATTATACTCCTCTATTATGAAAGATTCCAATCAGATCATTCTCACTAGTCGTACATCTTCAAATTAGAAACCTCCTCTACAATTCGACTTTTGAGGTCACTAAACCCTTGCCATCTCCTTCCTAAGACCATTAACCACCTACCCACCAAACCTTAACCCCAAATTACCCATTATACCTCTCCATCAAAAAAGATTTTGATTCGACTATTCTCATTGGTTACTAACTATTAAATCTAGAAACCTCCCCTTTAGCCCAATACATGAGAGCATCAAATTTTAACCTAAAATTTCTCATTTTCCCCTCTTTTAAAAAAGATAGCAATTCAATCATTCTGATTGGCCACAAGCTTTTAAACCCGGGAACCTTTCCTCTAACATGACACCCAAGGAAAACCCTATAGTTAATCTTGACTCTTGATCAAACCTCTCTACACACCTCTGCCCTAGGATTGACTTTTCCTAGTCATAATACCCTCAAAACCCTAGCTAAGAAACCATAGCCTCCACTCTCCTTAGAAGCTTAGAAATTTTAGTCAAAAAAGAGAGACTAAAGAGGGACATTCAAATTGTGAATAAGAGGGCTTTTCTAGGTATTAATGAGAGGGAGAAAAGAAGTTTTTGAAGCAAGCCATTACGAAACCTAGAGGAGAATTAAATTCGATCAAAAAGGAGGGGAGAAGAGAGAGACATTGGGGGAGAGATTTCGATCAAATCGGGGAGACGAAGAAGGAAAAGAAATAACAAAAAAAGAAAGAAAAAATGTTGAGGAGACTTACCATGTTCGGTTGAGAGAGAAAATGTTGGGAGAGGAAAAAAAACCTAAGGACCAAACTGGTCCAAGGAGGAGGAAAAAGGAAGAAGAGGAGAGGAGAAGAAAAGAAAGAGGAAAAACCCTAGGACATAACAATCCCCCATTCAGCTAAGAAAGAAGGAGGGAGGAGGAGGAAGGAAAAAAAAGCAAAAAGAAGGAATAAGGAAAAACAAAATGAAGATTGAACTAGTCCAAGCATCCAAGGGAGAAGAAGAAGAAGAAGAAGAAGAAAATACCCAAGGCTTGTTCGGTCAAAGAAGAAACGAAGAAAATAAGAAGAAACCTAGGGTTTGGCCAAGGAAGAAGAAAAGAGAGAAAGGAAGAATATGAAGAAGAAGAGGTGAGTTCAGTTTAGCCAAATAAAACCATGGAAAAGAAAGAAGAGAAGAAAAAAAGAAGAAAGTAGAGAAAGACAAGAGAGGTTCAACCACGAAAAAGAAGCCCTACGAGAAGCTTGAATTAAGGACTATGAACTTGGTTTTCCCCACTCTACAACCTTCAAACTTTGCTGAAATCATGTGAATAAAAGAAGACTCACCTTTGGATCAATTGCAAGAAGACTTACCCTAAGCGCTTATCTTCAACAAAAAAGAATTTCAGCCAACATTTTCTTTGGCAACGTCAAGTTTCTTTGCCCTCCATATATTCGATCAAGGTCACAAAGGTGAGTCTCTCACCCAACTTGGTTTAGCTTTTCCATCTATATTCATAATATTTTAATTTATTCATGTCACTATTCTTGAATATTTACTATATAAAATGATATTGAAAATTTTTGAAAGAATGGTAGGATTCATTGTATGGACGCCCAAAAAGTTATGGAATGGGTGGGCGAATTTCAAAAATTTCCTACCTTTTTCCAACTGGGAATCATATTCCCTAAATTTAGAATACAATATTCAAGGATCCTACTTGAACCATAATCGAACCAGATCTGAACCAAAAGACAAGAGAGAATTATACATAATCCAGAGAAACAATATCTCCCAAAGTTGGTATTCACGCCCAAAG
>NW_010729125.1:3719965-3735879 GCF_000365185.1 Nelumbo nucifera
GCCATCCCAACACTTGGCGGCACACCAGTATCAGCCTTGGCTGGATAAATCTCCCCAGACTTTTCCAATGGCTGTGAATATTTAAAACTAACACGAGTCTCAATGAGTGTCCAGTTTTAGGGTCTTACACAAAATCAATCCAAACAACATGAATCAAACATGCACTTTATTTATTTACACTAAATGTCAAAAGTACATCAAATCAGATTGAATCTAAGGGCATACAAAACTGTCTAACAAATTTCACATTGAGTTCTTGCTTGGTTAGGTGTAGAGAGCATGCTTAAATCTTATGTTTGTATATTACAACAATCATGTAATGTTTTCACTAGCCTTTGCCCAATTCAAATTGACTTAGTGCCTAAGCTTTCAACTTCTTTGTGCCTATTTTGATATCATTATAATGTTTTGTATTGTCTTTTGTTTTCTACTGAAGTTTTATTGTTTAGAATCCTCCATGGAGGGTATTTAATATTTCAACCCATATGCTTACTAGTATGAAGATTAGAGGAGAATTAGAAAATGGATTTGGAAGAGATCCCTCCATCATCTTACTTCCCCCTTGACATTTTTCAATAAAGCATTACATGTAAGAGGTTCTTGAACAAAGAGAATGGGAGGAGATCTCACCTTCTTCTCCTTGCTTCAATAGAATTCTTAGAAGAGCCTTAATGGGCAAAAAAGTTCAAGAATCTAGGGCTGAGGATTCAGTTTATTTAGTTAAAAACCGAATTTTTAAAACTAAACTAAAAAAATAAAAACCAAAACTGAAATTTAGAAAAATTGAAATAACCAAAAATCGAAAATTTTGGTTAAAATTGAATTATAATAATATATACTCTATTATATATATTATAATATATAATATATATTATATATTATAAAATATATATTATGAATTAAATTTCAGTATATTATATATTAATATATAATATATTATATATTACATATAATAATAAGAAGTTTGGTTAATTCGGTTAACTGAAATTTTAATTCTAAAAACCGAAACCGAAAACCAAATCAGTCAAAAAACCGAATTAACCGAATTGATTTATCCAAAAATTGAAAAACCGGAATTTTCAGTTCGGTTTTAACCGATCAGTGCTCACCGAGGTTCAAAATATTGATACGCCCGAGATGCCAGTAGGGGCATATCGGAGGTTTTGATACTCGTTTTTTACCTTTTTTTATTTTTTTTCCAAACTGGTTTAGGGAAGCCGGTCTAGGACCCCTCCATCCTCTGAACTGGTCAGACCCCCGATACACCCATTGTTGGGACGTATCGGAAGGGTCCCGGAATGATACGTATCAGTCAATACGGGCCGATACGTAACGATACTTTAAACCTTGGAGCTCACCCCTACAAGAATATAAATAACTACTCACAATGTAGGGTGTTTACAACACAAAGAACTGAAATCAAAGTGTTTAAAATTAAATTTCAAACCTTTTTTAAATATTTTCTTTTTTAATCACAACGAGATTGGGATCAAGAGGCTTGATAATCTGATTGAACGAGGATGTAGCGAGATCCTTCCGATTACAACCTACATCACAATCTTAAATATAAAAGATCGGGCTTGAATCTTAATTGGATCGAATCGTCGGAGTACATCCAAATTTGGATCCAATTATTAATTGGATGGTTTACTAAAAAATAATATGAAAAATATATGATATCCAAAAAATGTTTGATCAATCAACTAGAATTATAAATGTGATAGCCGATCAGGTGTTATTTATCAAAATTTATGAATGGATTTTGATTGATGAAAATTCTTTTCATATCATATATTTCTCCATCATAGATTTTCTAATGGATTTTATAATTCAATCCATCTAAAAAATCTGAATCCCACTGTACAAGTGGAATGAATCCTGACCGTGATGTCAAATCCACGGGTAGGATGCTATAATCCTATAATTTTAGATTTGTGGATTGCTATCTACTTATCCTAATGTTTAATTGGATGAATCTGTTTATTCTATTCATATATTACCTTCCGAATTCGAGAAAGATGGATCGGACTCCGAATCGGGACTATTGATAACTTTGATCAAATCATCAACGTTACCGAACTGTGATGACTTGATCCGATATCTCTTTATCTTAAAATCCAACGGTTCAGGTTACAAACTGAAAATATCATAAACCCTAACGACGACAATGGTTTTTCCCTTCCCTCAAAATCCTCTACTGCTGTTTTGAGCAGAGACGAAGGACCGAGGGCTGGAACCGAATAATCGAAAGGGCGGGAAGAATAGGAGTTTTCTCTGCAATTCCCCACCAAAAAATCCCTAGAGGTGCGTTCCTTCCGTCATCCTCTTCCTCCTGTTCTTCTTTTCCTTCACGCTGTTGTTGGAAGATATATGCTTTTACTTTGGATCTTTCGTTTTCTGTTTGATTGGTTAGCTTCTATGCACAAGTGAAGTAGTATAATTCTAGAATTATTTGGATTTACGCGTTGTTCTGTTATGATTAATTGAATCCTCTATACAAAAGGGTGTAATCGAAGATCCTATAGGCTTGGATTTTGTTATTGTTCTTGTTGTTGTTTCTGTTGTTTAAATTCTTGTTGAGTTCGCTAAATTACCTACCCACTGAAGACATGCATCGATAAGAACTTTTGCTTCTATTCCAACGGTACTTCCGAGATTGGCAGTTCAACTAATCCTTGATGTCTGGAATTAAATAGAAACCCACTAAAACTGTTGTGGTTATAGATACCCACTTCCAAGCTTTTGGCGCAGCCAACTTTGGGTAACAAGATGAATCGGCATATGGCTCTAGTTGCTAGTTACTGTAAAAGCTTAGCTCTTCTGAGTCACAAACATCCGAGGGTTGTAATGACTCTTACCTCGGGGTGATGTCTCAACTAGTTGAGGAGCTAATTGTAAAAGCGGCTTCTCAGAAAGCCATTGCTCCATTCCAATTGGCTGTTGGCTCGCTATGATGTCTACAATACTTCGCTATGACGAATCTGGCATAGGCCCCTAATTGCTAGTTACTGTAAAAGCCTAGCTCTTCTGAGTCACAAACTGCCGAGGGTTGTAATGACTCTTACCTCGGGAGAATGTCTCAACTAATTGAGGAGCTAATAGTAAAAGCGGCATCTCAGAAAGCCATTGCTCCATTTCAATTGGTTCTTGGCTCACTATGATGTCTATAATATGATGAATCAGCATAAGCCTCTAGTTGCTTGTTACTTTAAAAGCTTAGCTCTTCTGAGTCACAAACTGCCGAGGGTTGTAATGACTCTTACCTCGGGATGATGTCTCAACTAGTTGAGGAGCTAATGGTAAAAGCGACCTCAGAAAGCCATTGCTCCATTCCAATTGGCTCTTGTCTCGCTATGATGTCTATAATGCCTCGCTATGATGAATCTGGCATAGGCCCCTAATTGCTAGTTACTGTAAATGCTTAGCTCTTCTGAGTCACAAACTGCCGAGGGTTGCAATGACTCTTACCTTGGGAGATTGTCTCAACTAATTGAGGAGCTGATAATAAAAGCGGCATCTCAGAAAGCCATTGCTCCATTTCAATTGGCTCTTGGCTCGCTATGATGTCTATAATATGATGAATCGGCATAGGCCTCTAGTTGCTAGTTACTGTAAAAGCTTAGCTCATCTAAGTCACAAACTGCCGAGGGTTGTAGTGACTCTTACCTCGGGAGAATATCTCAACTAGTTGAGGAGCTAATAGTAAAAGTGACATCTCAGAAAGCCATTGCTCCATTTCAATTGGCTTTTGGCTCGCTATGATGAATATAATAGATCACTATGATGAATTGACATAGGCCCCTAGTTGCTAGTTACTGTGAAATCTTAGCTTTTCTGAGTCACAAACTGCCGAGGGTTGTAATGATTCCTACCTTGGGAGAATGTCTCTACCAGTTGAGGACCTAATAGTAAAAGTGGCATCTCAGAAAGCCATTGCTCCACTTCAATTGGTTCTTGGCTCGCTATGATGTCTATAATACCTCATCCTTCTAGTGTTTTGAGTGCTTGCGTTATTGTCAATCATGCTTATTTCTCTTAACAAGTTACATTTGATGGAAACTATATTACAGGCATGGTGGCAGGATTTTTTAATTTGGGCTGGTAAAATGTGTGCCTATATAGACAATTTCATTAGGCTGAGTTTGGGACCTGTAGATTGTGCTGAATGTTTCCAGACTGACTTAAATTCTAGTAATTTGTAAACCTTGAGGAAATGTGTGAGTTGGTGGGGAATCTGATTGTAAAAGTAGCATTTCAGAAAGCCATTGCTGTACTTAAATCAGCTATTGGCTAGCTATGATGCCTACTTTCCCATTTGGTTTGACATTAAATCTAAATAGACAATATGTACTTTACACATGCCTTTTTCTCTGTTACTGATTTCAATCTTTCCTAATTTATTTGAGTTATTTATTATTTATATCTGTTGAAGTAATGGTTTTGATTCTGTGATTTGAATTGTATCTTGTACTTATTTATTTCTTTTTTTTTGGGCTGAGCTGATCTTTTTCACCAGGGTAGTTAGTTGTTGAGATGCCTGAGTTTAGAGTTAAATGAAAGAGTAGTTATCAAAGCATCAATTAATTGTCAACTAGTTGACTGGCTAGTCAATGGAGGGCCATACTGATTGCATCACTATCTAGTTGGTAGATACTCATGGAGTCATCTAGAATGACTAAGGATCAACTAGGTTGGCTAAGAGAAATCACAATCATTTTTTAAGCTTTGTTTGTTTGTATCTTTAATTTTTTGAAAAAATATAGAATATATCTATATTTAATACTGTTGTTTTAAATATTTGTGATTGAACATGATTAGATGGTGATACATAAAATAGAAAATAGGCATAAGATGGTGATATATAAAATAGAAAATAGGCATAAGATGGTGATATATAAAATAGAAAATAGGCATAAAATAAACGAAGGGAGTGGAGGAGTTCTTTTAAGTTATTTTAATTGGTTGGAATTCTTTTAAGTTTTCTCTTAATCAGTGGTGTGTCGGCAAGGAGTTACCACAAACAAAGGGTATACTTAATGGCCAAGGTCGCTCTTTCTTTGAGAGAAAAAGGCTTTGATTCCCTATCGTAGCCTACCCAGCCAAACTTTTCTCTGTTTGCAAAACTGTAAACTAAATGTTTAGTGTTCTTTCTTTTTCCATAGGGTAAATTGCTGAAACATCCCCTGAAGATTCTGGTTGTTGCTGAAACCTCCCTTGAAGTTTGATAATTGCAATCACCTCTCCTGAACTTTCTGACATAGTTACAAATAGACCCCCTCTGGTACAATCTTCTCAAAAGAAGCATGAAAATGCCAAAAAATGCCCATGTGACTACTTTTAGCAAAAATGTTTATTTTCCAAATTTCCTCTTTCATATGAATCACTACCTGAAACCCTTCCAATCTCATTTTGAAATTGATTTATTTTCCAAATTTGCCTTTCATATCAATCACTAAAAGGTGTTGCAAGCATAAATTCTCTTTTTTGTTGTTCATAAAGTTTGTATTTTTTTCTGTAGAAACCATCCTTGATAGTAACTGCATGGGTATTTTGGACATTTTGTGGCTCTTTGTTTGAGGATTCTAACAGAGGGGGCCTACTTGTAACTGTATCAGAAAGTTTAGGGGAGGTGATTGCAATTACTAAACTTCATGGGAAGTTTCAGCACTGGTCAGAAATTTCAGGGGGGTTTCAGCAATTTACCCTTTTCCATAAGTGTATTCTATATCAACTTATGAGAGAATGTTCAATAATCTAAATTTAGAAGATATCTCTTTTTATTGACTAGTCCCTGTGGGCACCAATCAGTCATCACATCAATTAGAGAGGCCATTTTTTTGAGGAAATAGAGGGGCCAAAATGATAGTCCTTCTTTCAGCATTGATTACATTGTCAAAAGAGCTCAAGAGTCTGTGGCCGAGGAACTAGGGGTAAGGTTTGCATGCTGTAATTGGTTTTAATTTTGCTGTGTGGCTTGTGGAGGTGGGCCAAAGGATTTTTTTAGTATGTTTAGTTTGTTGTAACTTATGCTGGCTAGTTTTTTGGGAAGTTTCAGCACTGGTCAGAAATTTCAGGGGGGTTTCAGCAATTTACCCTTTTCCATAAGTGTATTCTATATCAACTTATGAGAGAATGTTCAATAATCTAAATTTAGAAGATATCTCTTTTTATTGACTAGTCCCTGTGGGCACCAATCAGTCATCACATCAATTAGAGAGGCCATTTTTTTGAGGAAATAGAGGGGCCAAAATGATAGTCCTTCTTTCAGCATTGATTACATTGTCAAAAGAGCTCAAGAGTCTGTGGCCGAGGAACTAGGGGTAAGGTTTGCATGCTGTAATTGGTTTTAATTTTGCTGTGTGGCTTGTGGAGGTGGGCCAAAGGATTTTTTTAGTATGTTTAGTTTGTTGTAACTTATGCTGGCTAGTTTTTTGGCTGTTTGTGAGATGTCAATAAGATTAGACAGTGGGTAGTTGAGGTGTTAATTTGCTTGGGCTGTAAAGTCCATTTGGTGGCAGTGGTTTGGCTTTTCTCTTGGTTTTCTGAGTTTAGGCACGATTTGGAGTTTTGCTCTTGTACTTTCTTGGGTGATTTCTTATCACCCGTAATGTATATCCTTTTTCTGCATTTTATAAATTTTACTTTAAAATTTTAAATTTAGGGCTTTGAAGGTGGATGGATACTTAGTACAATGTCAAATATAGAAAGAAATTTTGCTACCTGAGATTCTCTTTGCCACTAACATGCCTGCTGAAATGACAGTTTTGGGAAATTCAATTATATGGTTTTTGACACCCAAATTCTAGAACTTTTAGCATCTCATTGTCACCTTTACTGAAGACAAAAAATTCAATCTTGAGGATTTGAATGGGTTTCATCCTGGCTGTTCTCATTTGGTCATTTTAGCACTGCTACTATGTTTTTAATACTTCATTAATAAAGTTTAGTTTTGATTGGTTATTGATAAAAACAGAGTTTCCATCCCATCAATTTCAGGGTTTTTTTTTTTTTTACTTTAGAATAGAAGCTAGGGTTGACTCTGCTATGTTTGGCCTTTGGTGTTTCTTAACCTGTTGGCTTTTGTTTCCAGAGTCATGGCAGACAGCAAAGCAGTTACTATCCGAACAAGGAAATTCATGACCAACAGGCTTCTCTCGAGGAAGCAGTTTGTTAGTCTTCTGCCCTTTTAATTCTTTGCTCTGATTCGATTCCCCATAAAAGGTATAGAGGGAAGTTTTAAAATCATATATTTCTAACTTTGTTGTTGGCATCTTTGTCTTAACACAGATAATTGATGTGCTGCATCCAGGGAGAGCAAACGTTTCAAAGGTATAGTTTCTTTTATTTCCTCTTATCTATAATTGTTGTGTTTATATGACTGACACTTGTTTTTTTCACTCCTTTGAATTGTTTTGTTCAATTGATAATCTGATCTTCTCTATTTTATTTTGTTTTTTTTTTCTCATTCTGAAGGCTGAGCTAAAGGAGAAATTGGCAAGGATGTACGAGGTCAAAGATCCAAATGGTATCTTTGTTTTCAAGTTCAGGACCCATTTTGGAGGGGGGAAGTCTACTGGATTTGGGCTGATTTATGATTCTGTTGAAAGTGCAAAGAAGTATGAGCCAAAGTATAGGCTCATCAGGGTAATTTGAACTCCTTGCTAGTTAATACAAGTTAGCGTTCATTTTTATGTGGTTCCCATTGTCGTACCTATTTCTTGTATATTTTTAGTTGATAGAGGCATTCTATGGTGATTTTTGGAGCTCCTTCTTCCCCCCTCAAATGCCACCTTTGTTTCCATGTTCAGGAGTCAGGTCCCAATTTGGATGAGAGGAATCTACTGGATTTGGGTGATTCTGTTTCATGATTGTTTCCTTGCATCCAAACACTTTCTATGCTTAATGTTTTAACCATATTGGTTTACCTACCTCATTAATATTAACTCTTGGTTCATGCTCAAGTTTTTTTTCAGTAATTGAACTGAAAAATGTTTTACTAAATAGAATATATTTTGTTTGTTTAAATAATGATAAGAAGGAATGTATATTTTTTATATTACTGTATAAAGGATCTTAAAAACTGAAAGCAACATCTAAACTTAACCATTATTCACTTTTTCGGTTTTGTTGTTGATGTTCAGTCAATGCCCAGTAGAACTAAGGTGCTTGTGAAATTTACTTTACACTTGAACATCTAGTTTAGGGTGACTGAACTGTTCAGGAATGACAAAAGGCAGATGGTGTGTATACCAGAAGGAAAGGAAAAATGGGGTGGTTGCAGTTCACAGAAGCTTTAGATGGATACAAATAGGGGAAATGGTTTTGTTCATTTGATAACAAGGCCCCATTAGGCTCCAATTTGCTTTTTATGGCTGGATTTTCAAAACTAATTGAGTTCAAACGAACAACTATGATGGGTGGAGCTTTATCCTACGTGGATGCACTAAGGGGGGAGAAATAAAATAGGAGGGAAACCATTGAACTGGGGGTGAACTGACAGGTTGGCTTGACATCCAGGCTGACTCCATGCACGTGTAGGAGAGGGGGAGGGGCACTGGGAGATGCTAAGTATGGTCAAGCATTCCTCATCATTACAAGATAAGCCCAACCCTCAGTATACAAGATCGAAGGAAGCTTGGAGGGACGATGATGATGATGATGGGCATTGGATTAGTTGTGGTGACTCTAAAGAAGAAAGCAACTCTGAAGACGAATCTAGCATTGGAAGTGTTGAAGGTACAATCCAAGTCTGTTTGGACAATGAAGATGATCTTCACCTTGATTCTTTGTTTGCGGTGGAGAAGATCAATTATACTCGGTGCAAAGAGGGTTCTGATGGCAGAGGTAACAAGCAGGACTTGCAAGGGGAGAAAGATTCACGAGAGGCTTATATCAAAGAGGTGGAAAGGGATAGGGGAGTGCGGCTGCAAGATAGTGTCTTAAACCATCCAGTCCAGGTCCAACATGATACCATTTGTAATCAAGAGGAAAAGAGACTTCTCTTACTTGAGCAGCAAGAACAAGGTGTCCGGATGGTGGAATCACATGGGAACCAAAAAATTTCATTGGAAACTCCTAGGGGAACAAAGCCAGAGTTGGAATAGTCTAATGCAACTATGGAACCTTCTCAACTTGGTACAATTGATTCTGTAGGTTTGGGTAATCTTATTCTGGAGCAGGGAAACAAAGGAATTGCAATTTCATTCCCTGTTGTGCCTATCTCTCCACCTTCTGGTAACCCCTATAACACTGGTGTCTTAGATTTTGATAATAGTCTTTCATCTAATGTTACTGCAGATTTACCAACTCCCATCCTTGGTTCAAAAGAGATCATGGTAGTGCCTGTTGGTGGTGAGACTGCTGTAGGGGAAGAATCAGAGGGAGGTGTGAATGCCAACGTTGAACTCAGAATGGAGATGTCAGGGGAAAGAGAGAGAAATAGAGGGTGCGGTGAAGGGTAAGGAAACAGTAGGGAAGAAGGAGTTGGTTGAAAAAAGAGACTCAAAAGAATATGGAAGTGTAGAACTTGAGGGACTTGAACAAAGGAAAGGGGAAGGTATTTAGTTCTGAAGAGGACAAAACAAGAGAAGGTTTACAGAAGTTAGAGAACCCGGTGGTGGATCTAGCTGTTAGAATGAGCCTGAAAATAGATAAGTCTAAAGTGAACACTCAAACAAGGAAAGAAAAAGAAGGGGGGAGGTGGGAAGAGGAGGAGAGAATCAAATGAAGTTGAGAAACTCATCAATGATGTGGAAGGGCTAAGGAGACATAGAATTCAGTGCTAGGGGAGGAAGTAAGAAGGGAGGACTTTAGCAAGACAAAGATCAGGGACAACTTATTTGTGACTATGAAGATTATTAGTTCGAATGTGAGAGGACTAGAGAGTGCTATAAAGAGAGCAATCAAGGAAGTGATGAAGGAGAAACCTAATAGAGTGTTGATCCAGGAATCCAAAATTCAGGAGGTAGACAAAAAATGGGTCATGAGCTTTTGGGGAGAAAGAAATATTAATTGGAGTTTTGCTCCATCATGGGGAGCTTTGGAGGGAGGAAATGGTACGATGCATTGAAGAATTGGTGGGTAAATTTTCAGTTTCTGTTAAGTTGAAGAGTCTACCAGAGGGATATGAACGGGTTCTCATGAATTAGAGCCTTTCATTCCACCAGGCCTGAGAAAATGGCAATGATATGTCCTTGTTCCTCAAAACTCCCCCAACTCTAGAAGGGCCTAGGTTGCCTTGGCTGCTTCCATCAAAATTCAATTTGACAAAACCTTTGGGAGGGTAACCACTTTGAGAATGCTAACTCTTTCCTAGAAGAGCTCCTTGTCACCACAAAGGTCATCAAATGTAAAAAGTGAAAGGCTATCCGATGTTTTCAACCAATGAATGACCCAAGTCAACACACTTTCTTTCACCACCTCCTTGCTTCTCTCCATAAAAATTTCATGCATTTCTCCTTGCTTCTCATTTACAATATGCAGATGACACCCTTATATTTCTGGATGCCTCAGTTAATCAGGTGCTGAATCTGAGGGCAATTATTTCTAACTTTGAGCTGTTGACAGGTTTGGAAATTAATTTATCTAAGAGTGTCCTGAAAGGGGTAGGAGAGAGAAGTCGAGGAGTTGGAGTCTGCTGAAGCATTTGAGTGCAGAATCAGGGAACTCCCATTTTCCTATTTGGGAAGGCCCATTGGTGGCAATTCTGCTTCCATCATAATCTGGAATTCAGTCATTGAAAGAGTAGAGAGGAGGTTGGATGGGTGGAAGACGAGATATTTATCCTTGGGGGGAAGGGCAACCCTTATAAAAAGTGTGTTATTAAGGCCTACATATTATTTATCCTTGCTGAGACTTCCACAAAAAATTTCAGGGAGAATGGAAAAGATCTAGAGGGATTTTTTATGGGAACGGGTGGAGTGAGGGAGGGGTAAAAAGCTCCACCTAGTTAAGTGGGATAAGGTGTGTAGACCCAAAAGAGGGGGTTCGAGTAAGGAGGAAAGCTCTCTATGGAGGAGGGTGATGGTTATCAAATATGGGGTGATGTGATTTGGGTGGGAGTCGGAGTCATGGGAAGTTAACTCTTCATATGGGACGAGTCTTTGGAAAGGAATTATGATTCGTGTGATTAATGAAGCCCCTTCTCCAAGAACATTCAGAGTTCTTTCTCGTCTTAGCGAAATATTTCAGTCATATTCCATTAGTAAAGTTATGATCCTTGGAAATAGAGATATGGTTCATGTGATGGTGTATTGACCATTGAGTCTGTAAGTTCATAGTCTCTTGGCAATCTCTGTACACAATGATTTCTGCACTAAGATCATTGTTGTTGACAAGTGTAGCCATATGAGTATTATTAATTTGATTTGACCAATCATTTAGAAATTAGTCAATACTTGTCACCATAAGGTCCATAACGAAGTGCAAGCATTGATTGCTCAAATATTTGAGGTTTGGTGTGCTCTGTGTGGTTATTAGATATTGGTTTTCATTAGAATAATTTTTAGTTAAAGGTTGATTTGATTCGGGAGGTTTCTTTATTTTCTCTTTGCCCCTTATTTGTATTCTTTTGTCTTCTATAGTTCGTCTCATATGAACTGAGTTTCCTTTGAAGGAGCCCAAGTGCTTCATGTAGAGGAGTTAGTTCTATCGTGGGGGGTTATTACTATTTCTGGAGTAATGCCTGGTTAGATGATAGATGTCCTATTGGAGTTATGCTCATCTGTTTGGAGTAGAGGATAGAGATGCCTTAGACCAAGGTAACATGGACAACATGTCAAAAAGGTGGCTGTCACACAATTGATTGGTGCCCTTGACAGATTCAAGAATAAACACTTTGTTATAACATGCTTGGACACTTGCATGAAAATAGTTCTGTATATTAAGACTTGGTAAGCCCTATGTGTTGCAATATGCTTGGTCCTATATATTGATTATTGAATATATGCTTTGACTCGAGGTCCTATACACATTGAAGTCACTCTGCCCCGGCACATGTAGTTCCACCTTGATAGATGTCTATGATCTGTCTTGATGCCACCTTTGTGGTAACTCCGTTAATTAGAAAAGATTTTGGTTTGCTGGTATGAGAAAACCTCATTGGCTATTTGTACACCCTTGACGTCTGTTCCATAAACCCAGTACCTTTTTTATTGACAGGGGGCTATGGTTCCTTCCAAGAGATACACCTGTTACAACAAATTAATTTTCTATGCTAAGTTGCTAACATAACAGCTTATCCTGAATGCCTACTCTCTCTTATAAACACGCGTTCATGCACACAAAAGCATACACTCAAATTAGGTTGTTTTTTCCTCTCTGCATGCCTCCCTGTAATGGTATTTCACTGGATTGATCTTTATCCTGTATGCGTTAACCTAGAACACGTCGTTTCTTTTTTCTTGCCAAATGTTCCTCGATATTATTTTTCACCTGAATTGTTTTGTTGTTGCTGGGAATACTAATGAATTGCAGTTCCTTTTTAGTTTTGTTGGTGGTGCATGATACAAGTCTGTTTATTGTGATGGTTGATGCGAAAATGTTGTATATTATGGTATTTATCTACTTGTCGTTATACTTGGCATGCTTAGCCATGGAATCTTCATCACACCTCAGTTCACAGCATCCATTTCAAGAACTGGGGAAGGGTCCAGTTTGTCTTATGTTAATGTTTCTGGTATAGTATTTGTTAGATGAGGCGACTGATATGATTAATGTTTTAGCTTCTGATTGTTTTCCATGTAGAAATATTGTTAAGGAAGAACTTGAGGACAACTTGAGTCCCCCCCTTCTCGCTAATAAATTTCATAACTTGTTTTTGTAGAATGGGCTAGCTACCAAGGTGGAGAAATCAAGGAAGCAGATGAAGGAAAGGAAGAACAGAGCCAAGAAAATCCGTGGAGTGAAGAAGGTGGGAAGGCACTTCTGCTCTATGTTTTCCTTCTAATTCACTCCCCCTCATTTTTCGCTTTATTGTTCCTTGGTGCTAAATTCTCTATTGACCTCTCTTTTTCAGACTAAGGCTGGAGATGCTGCCAAGGCAGGAAAGAAGAAATGAGACCAAGGAATTTTGTGCAATAAGAGCCTCAGCTTGCTGCTATCATTTTTCCTCCTTTTTTCCTTCTCTATTTTTGTTCTTTTTTATTTAATGAATATTTAGCTGAGTTCTGAATTCCTGAAATTTGTATTAGAGGCAGCTCTTGACACAATGAACATGCGAAGTCTAAATTGTGATTAGTTAGGGTTTTGCTGGCAATGTGATTTTGGATCCCTATCCGACGCTTTTGAACTTGGAATTAGTGTTTAGATTCTTTAGAAATGTGATCAAGCTGCCAATATAATGGCTCAAAAGTCCAAAGTGCTTAATTCTAAAGTGTTTGGATTGAGGACCCACCAGATTGGTTGTCGGATTTGATGCTTTCCGATGTTGCTTAATCCCAGATTCCCAAGTGTTTGGACTTTGGAACTGTATTGATAAATAACCGGACTGGTTAACAGCCGTATCCAAATTCATGAACTGCCTTTTGTTTTGATATGATCTTAATTATATGTAATAAGTTTGCCTTAATTTTGCTTAACCGCATCATGCTTCATACTGGGAATTTCAGTAAAGTGTATAACCTACAATCATGGTTGAACATATCTATGCGCTAGAAACTCAAGTGTCTGCTCTTTCCTAGAATTTATTATATTATATCCGTGAAGCCAAACATTATTAAGTGATATCAAATCTCTCCGAGAAAGATTTCTGGATAGCAAGGTAATCAGCATCTGTAACATTAATCTTTGTGAAAGAATGAACGTGCCTTCCTGGTTAATGCAAATCCTGCGTAATGACTATCCAATGGTGTATCCTCAATAAAATTTAATGAAATCTCATTTTGTATTACCAAAAAAAAAATGAGAATACTTTCTCATTACAAGAATTTAGGGTCTGTTTGGATCATGGATAGAATTGAAATTATAATCTTATGAATTACATTTGGTATCGGAATCATCTATTCACACTTATTTGGTTCAGTCGGGATTTAATATTTAATATTGATTGTTGTTTTTTTGACAAGTAATATTGATTGTTTGGTTCATTTGGAATTGGGATCAGAATCAATTGAAAATTTTCAATTATATATTAGTCTATTTATTATTGTTATTATTTAATAAATATATAATTAATGTTTTTATTAGTATTTTGTTGTTATTATCTTATCAGTATTTAAAAATTAATATTTATTATCTACTATTAATTTATGAATACTTTATTAATACATTATTACTTTAGTACTTAATATTTTATTTTATTAACAACTTTTGTTTTATTATTTTTCTTATTAGTTTATTAATATTCTTTATTTTTGTTTTATTATTTTGATATTAATTTATTATTATTTAATAATTAATGTGTTAGTATTTTTATTGTTATTTTAATTATTAATATATTTTAATTTTTTATTATTATCTTATTATTAATTTATTAATATAACATTATTTTATTATTAATTTAATAAAATTTTATTATTTTATTAATATTAGGGTTTGGGTGTTTTTTATCATGAATTCTTTACTTCTTGATAGAATCTGAAATCTCACTCCCTAGTGGGGGAGTCTGGAATAGCCATTCCCTCATGGGGAATCCCATACTGCAAAGAATGGGAATTGGAATACATTCCAACCAAACAAACGGTTGGAATCAGAATGGACCATTCTGAATCCGATTCTAGGCACCTATTCTGGGGAACCAAACAGACCCTTATTATAACCATGAAGCCAAACAAAAAAAAAAAAAGAAAAAAGAAAAAAGAATTTATTGTATCAACAACATTGAAAACCCATATGTATTGTACAATATGCATCATACATTGTGATATTTTGAAACTTGTATATGAAATTCGCATCAGCACCCCATACACCATCCCAGCCGTGTATTGGAAAAATCTTCCTATAAGTACAAGAAATGTTCCAATGCACGCTGAGATGTGCATATGGGTCACGCTGTGGGCAATGTTCAAAGTATTGATACAATATGAGTTTCGGTCATATCGTACCGGTACTTAGAAACGGCTGGAACTCTATTTTTTTTAGTTTTTTTTTTCAAATTTTGATTTTTTGGAAAGCTTTTAGCATGCTTTTATTATTAAAAATAATTGGGGGTCCGAAACACCTAGAAACAGTCATTTTAGATCGTATCTTTTTCAAAAGATACAATACGATACGCTCCGTATCCTATTGATACAGGGTTAATGATGTTTGTTGTACTTTTATCTGTCCAACTTTTCAAAAGGGATATTATTAGGAGGGTTTCTAACATTTAAACCTATAAAAGCTTTCTAAATATCTTTTTTCAATGCTTGGTTTGGTTCTAAAACTGACATGTATTATACGATATGCATCGATATGTATTGTGCCATTTCGTAAATTATGTATCAGCTTTTAGGGTCAACAAAACATTAGAAAATATATTCAGGGTGTTTCTATGGATTTAAATGTTAGAAATAGAAACCCTCATTCAATGTACGTGGGGAAGAGCCTCTCCTATGCAGGTTGACTTATCTTTCTCTCCTATGGTGAGAAAGATAATGACACTAATTCTGATAGCAACCCAGAATATATGCTAAGGCTAGGTTGAAAGTGATGATGCGCAATCTGGCCGGTCTTAGTTGTCAATGACCTTGCCTCTGAACTTGGTAGCAGGGAACCTGAAACGGAGGAGATGAGGAGGCTCCGGGGGGAACCCGGTATAAAGGCTCCGAAGCTCAAGTTAGAATCCTTCAAAGGCAAATAAAATCAGATAGCGCAAAGTTTGCATACCTCCTCTTTGGGGGGTGGAGAGCCTTTTATAACCACCTCGCGCACTCACTCCTAGACTTCTGTCAGGTCGGGAATGATTATTTCCATGCTTCTGCCAGTTCGGGCGTCAT
>NW_010729125.1:3746334-3758718 GCF_000365185.1 Nelumbo nucifera
CAAGTCAGTCAGGTGCGCCGCCCCTGGATACGGACTCCTTCGGTGTCAGGTATGGTGTGGTTCGTCCAGTTCGATGCTCTGGAGGCGAAGTGCCTGGAGCGGTGCGTGAGGTGAAGTGTTGAGTTCGGATAGGGGGGGGGTGTCTCGAACTGTCATAAGACGGGCCAGTTCGGGTCTCTGCTTTGTGTGACTCAGGGCCAAAAGGGAGTGTTCGGGCTCCTCGTAGGGAGTTCGAGCTCTAAGTAGGGAGTTCGGGTCCCTTGTAGGGAGTTCGGGCTCCTCTTATGGAGTTTCTCGAGGGGAGTTCAGTCTCCTCGAGGGGAGTTCGGACCGCTGGTCTCTTCCCTTTGGTGCTTGTACCCTCGGTACACTGTTTTAAGTGCTGAGCTACTTGTTTTTTGCCACGTGGCGTGATTTGCGAGATCGAGCCAAATCTTCCTTCATCAAAAAGTATTTCACAAATTTATGAGAAATATAAAGGAGAAGGATCGATATAGACTAGTTCTAGACTCGGAACATGATCAAATGTTACTTTGAAGGACAGCTGAAAAAAATATCCTATTATCTTTCAAATACTTTCAAAAGTTGATAGCAGAGCACAGGTATGTTAATTTAAATCTATTTCTTATACACTGTTATATTGTTATTCTGGGTTCTTCCAGGGCTACAAATAGATCAGATAAAATTGGATATCCCTACCTCCAAATTTTATCCATTAACATTCAGACTCAAATAAGATCTTATCTGTCGAAATTTATATGCCTAGATTCATCCTGTTGCTATGCAAAGTAATAGATTTTATATTTTATACATCAAGAAAATGGAATTGGTTTTCAAGATCACATTTAAAATGTCCTTTAATATTATTTAAGTATCAATTCAAATGTGTTTGCGTGTGTGTATGAGAGGGAGAGAGAGAGATTAGTAAACTAACTTGAAAATCTGCTCCATGACAAAGCATAGACCCCTAATAACCATTGCTTAGTTCCTTCAAAAACTTTATGTGAATCTTCTTCATCTCATCCTCAACAGTTGGAGAAGTTTCAGCAGAGTGGCCAATGCAGAGTCCATAGTCTTTCCAAGATAATCCATGCCATGATTTCTTGGCATCAGCACCTTCAAAACGAAGTAATTGTCAACCCAAAGTTCTATACAGAGTGGCCAATAATATTAATGGCTGTATATGGTCTAGATAGCCGTATTGAGAACTACCTTTGGGAGAATATCAAGATTAATTGCTTGAAGAATCTCGTATCTAGGGATAGAGAACCTTCTTGTACAATTCATCAATCCCTCGCTTCATATGAGGTTAACTTCCCAACTATAGTTGGGCTCATCCTATTTTCATAGACTCTATGATACTGATGTAGGCACACATGGCAGGCCCCGGATTGTGCCACATGGCATCAACCGGATGGAATCTTGGTCATCCATCTCTAACTGCCTCCAACCACTCCATGACAAGGTCAACTATAAAAGGGGATGCCCAGCTCAAGGTAAATCTGTCTTGCTCACTCTTGCCCTCTTGCACTCCTACTCTCGAGAGACCTCGTTTGAGCTCTTAAAGACTAAGCTCTGAGCCCTCATCTCAAGCATGGTCCGACCTCTCATTACACTTGGCTAACTTGACTGTCGAAGTCTCCGCCCCTGGGATAACACCCGGGGCCTCTGATGTGTGCTCTTCTCATGCTCACAAGTTGGACCTATGGCCTCGGACATCAGTGAAGTTACCTTGTTGCCATTGGCCCCATCCTTAGCAGCAATATGATATAATATCATGCTCTAGTGACTTAGCATCCTTAACTTTCCACACCACAAAGCAATATAGAGCACCAAGTTGCACCAAAAGTTGCAAGTTGTGATCTAAGGGTACATTGACCTAGAACTATAGGGATAGACTCCTCATGAGATCTCAATGTGGGGCCATTCAATACAATCTTGGTCAATAATTCAAACTCCCAAACAAATTTTTCTACAGTCAGAAAGGGCAATCTTATGCTTGCCTTGCCCAATGAAAACTGAAGGAATGGGAGATCCATCATATGGATGGCCGAACCATGTAGGGTGGCTGGGTGAAATTTCAAAAATTTCTTTCTCCCATCCGGGAATTCTATTATCTGATTTAGAAAAATTGCATGTTTTCAATGTTCGTTCTTGAAACAAACCGGACCAAATCTAAAACCGAGATTAGGGAGAGGAATACCTGATACAGAATCCATGCAAAAAGCACCTCCCAACGTAGGTGTTCACGCCCAAAGAGGGTACCAAATCCTTCCTCCACTGAAGATGACACAGCTTAGGGTGAGGCAAGATCAGCAAGTAGATTCTTCAACAAGAACCCCAATTCTTCAGCAAGAATTGTGTAGGGATGTGAGCACAGCTTCAAGATTGTTTCTTCCTCCAAGAAACAATATCAAGATTCAATCTTGATCACTCCAAGAGGTGGAGATCGAACAGGGTAGGGCGGCAAGAACAAAGAGAGAGAGAATTGAATATAGAAAAGTTAGTCAAACTGTTTGTTTTATTCCAGTTCGCCCTCCTCCTTTATATAGACCTTAAAGAGTTAACCTCCTAATCTGATTAGGAGTTTTCTTGATCCAAATCTTTATTTGGATCTGAACTCTTTTAAGTGAATAAGAGTCGTCCTCTTATCCTTATCTACTGATCCATACCCAGATTCGCCCCCTATTTAATTAATCCAATTAACCCAGTTCGAAATGGGCTTTAGGCCCATTAACTTTCAGGCTCACTTCCTTTAATGATGGCTAGCTTGGCTCTCTTTGTATGGCGTGGGACCCTATCATCGATCTTCACATAAGCCACATGGGTTCAGCCTAGCCTCTATTACAAGGCCTGGCCGAATTCACTGCTGAATACAGTGAACCCCTAAGTCCATCAGTATGGGCTCTTAATGGGCCCAATATTTACACTAAATGGTCATTGGGTCCAGCCATCTTATGAAGGCCCAATGACTATGGGCAGATGTGAGATTAGCCCATCAGGTTTATTATCCCTAAATGGTCTTACACTTAACCTCTCTGCCCTTAATGATCATACACTGCCCGACAAGAGATGACCTCTCCCTCGGTTGCAAGGTATAATGTTGCACTCTTTACTCAGATGGATCCCGGGAATTAAAACCTTTTGCAAACAACTTGTGAATACATATATATATATATATGTACATCTCTATATAAATATATTTTGCAAAACAAATTTCAACAAGTTTGAAATCAACTGCCGGCAGTTTAGGTTTCCATCAAAGAGAATGCATTCTCTGATCATTCACTTTGTCCGACAAAGGGGCTAATCCTGTCACTATGATCACCCACTCAGGTGAATTCTCAAACTGTCCCAACATACTCAGGTTTTGACCCCTCTAAGGATCTCACTGATTGGCACATCAAAGATAGCCTAATCCAACACCTAGTGCGGTACTATAATTGAGTCTAGGGGTTAGGTGTAACTTTCCAGTTTTGCCCATCTATCTCCAAGGTCCAGGGCAATACTGGAATTTGGTCTGATTTAAGGTTTCAAGAAAACCCAGACTGTATGTGCCTCAGGTCTCACCCTGGCAATTGAGACAAGCCACCCCAACCCACTTGGCAGCACATCAGTGTCAGCCTTGACAGGATAAACCTCCCCAGGTCTATATAACGGCTGCGAAAATTTTCAATTAACACGATCCTCATTAGTGTCCAATTTAAGGGTATTACACAGAAACACACCATATAACATGAATCAAATATGTACTTTTATTCATTTACAATAAATGTCATAATATACATCAAGCTGATTGGAGCTAAGGGCATACATTGTCTAACAAAAACTGCATCTAAATGGCCCAAAATCATGTAAGCACAAAGCACCACTCTCATTAAATACCTTCACAAATCAACTTAATTTTTAGCTACTTTTTTACTAGACACCATTTTCTTTGCCCCTTTCCCCTTGGATGCATTACTACATAAATCCCTACAGCTAGGGGACTCAAGGCGATTTAGCAGGTTATCAATGTTTTCCAAACTAAATGAAGCAGGCTAAGTCGCATATGATATCGATCTTAATAGAAGGTCTTAGTATAAGGCCTCAATTCTCTTGATGAAACATATTACTATTACTTGACAAAGAGAGATGGACATATATTGTAAGATAAAAGTAGTGAGGTTTTCATATTTTTTTATTAAAAGTCTTAGAAATTGGATTACTACTATTTACTATTAGTAACAACAAGAAGTTGAGTTGAGTGTACCCCAATACTATGAAGAGATAAGAAATCCAATTGTAGGATAGGCACTGTTAGAATGGTCTAAGTTCTAGAGAAAGCGAATAAGATGTGGGGGAGAATAATGGTGTCAGAGATGAAACTAGTTCATTGGGATGGAAAATGGGAATCTCAAGGAATAAAGGCTGGGGTGATATTTGGGTTAGAAAGATCAAAAGATAATTTAAATCTGAGTGGAAGGGATGAAAGCCAAAATGGGATAACGGTAGAATGAATGAATGAATGGAATGACTCCCTTTTCACATCAAGAACCCTATTATTTATAGACAAAGGGAGGGCTCACTTTGTGCATGGGAAAGAATTCTAGAATATCCCCAAGGTGGTTAAAGACTCAAGTCCTTAGGTTGCCCTAATGGGGGTACATTTTTGGTTTCAATGCAAGGAACTAGCTCTGATTCCCACATTCACAAGCTCCTACTACATGTCATTTCGGGGAAGACCATATCTATTGTACAATCAACTTTTTAGTTGTTTTGTTCCCTGAACTGCAGTTTGCTTTATTCATTTTTGTCTTGTATAAAACAAAAAAAGTATGTGTTTTAGGGTTTAAGGATGAAGAGCGTCCATGGCTGGCTTCTGCATGGGTAATTCATAGTCTTTCTTAGGCAAGTGTTTCTGGCTAGATTACTATGGAGCCTATAGTTTTTCTATCGTAGCTAGCCCACGGAGATACTTTGGTATTATGTAGGTTTATCCCTTACATTAGCCCATGTTCAAGAGTGGGCCCACTATTGAGCAAAAATGGGCCTTGTATTGAAAGAAAAAGCCTCCAAAATTCTAAGATATTTTTTGAAATAAATTAGCCCCAAAATTTCTAAGGAATTTTTGTATCAATGGTGCATAGATCTGACACTACCTATAGGTTTGAACCTGTACCATGACATCATGTAGCATGGTGGGCCTATAAAATCATAGTTGGATGATGTGGTCATAGAGTGCTTGTTGATCTTGGTGGGTGGTAGGCTATTGGTTGTATGCTAGGGTTAATGTGTCTTGGGACTCATCCTTTCCCAAACATCTTAGGGGTTTACCTGAGAAAGACTTTCTAAACAACAATCCATCAATCTGGTGGTACCTTTTGGATTTCCTTACATGGGATGCCGCGCCATTGTGGTCTACGGGAAGGGTTCAGGTAGTCCCTATAGGGTTGTCTCCAGTCTCTTGCTACTATGTTTAAGCACTCATATCAATCTACCACTAGTAGGCATTCTACACAGTCTTCGTGTCTCTCCTTGGCTTGTCTATTCATCTCAGGTCAATAATAACCTAGTCTCTGCAAATTTCTGAACAAGTTGGTCATTTGATTTCCACACACCTACCTATGTATTTCCTTTATGACTCCCTCACTCCCTTCAAGACCCAACCATCTTTCTCGTATTATGTCTGTCATCTTATGGTATAACACATTCTCTAGGATCTGGAATTTAGCGAGGATATGATTGTCTTCTCTTGAAGCTATGGGATTTTGTAATTTTTGCACTACATTGTGTCTCTAGTCTCTTTTAGTAATATTGTCTGAGTGTTCTACAAAATGGGCTGAAGTGTCTGGGGTAGATTACACTTTCCTGTGTACTGTCAGTATGGCTTCTGCCCCTTCGAATTGTATCAGTGAACCTAGTGTTGCTAATGAGTCTGTGAATATATTCTTTGCTCTATTTATGTGTTGGAAGGTGATGGTTAGGTCCTGCCAGAGTTGGTTGATTAGGGTCTTGTAGGGTAGGAATGTGATCTCTTTCATTGCCATGTCTCCATTTGTCGACTGGATCACTAATGATGAATCTCTATATACTGCAACTCTTTGGCTCCCATCTCCCATGATGTGCGACCCTAGAAATTGTAACTTGAAGGCTCTATCTATATTCGTACCATTTGGGGATTGCAACACTATTCCTGCTCCTCCTACCTCCACGGTTGTAGCTCCATCAAAAAATAAGCTTTTTTCTACCTCCTCTGTGAGTGCAACTGTGGGTAGCTCTTTGAGTATCTCTTCATTTACTTTTAGGTTGTCCATAGTGGGGAACGTTGCTAGAAGGTCCATGAGTGCTTGGGATTTTATTGCCTTGGTTGGTACAAGCTTTATTGAGAATTCACTAAGTTACATCAACTATCTAACCAATTGCCCTGATAAAGGTGTTCTCTCCACCAAGTACTTCATTGGGTCACTTTTAATTATTACAAGGGTTTTATGACCAAGTAGGTAGTGTCGGAACTTTTGGGCCATGAAGATTAAAGCTAAGCACTGCTTCTCCAAGTCTAAATAATTCAACTTAGATTTTTTAGTACTTTGTTGGCATAATATATTGGCTTTTCACGTGTTCTTCATTTTCCTTGAACAAGAAACCTATGGCTTTAGAATTGGATGCTATGTATTGTCTAGGTATTGGTTAGAGTTTCTTTTAGTTTAGTAAAAGCTCTCTCATGCTCCTCCTTCCAATTTGTTTTATTTTTCCTGGTCAGGTCCATCAAGGGCTTTGCCACTAAAGCTATTTTAGGAATGAATCTCTTGAGGTATGATGTCTTCCTAAGGTCTTTAGTTGTTTTTCTGTGGTTGACTTTGGCTTTATCTGCATGAATTCCCTTATTGTCTACTCTACACCATAAGAACTTTCCTGTCTATACTCCAAAGGCACACTTCAATGGATTCAACCTGAGATTGTACTCCCTGTATCTAGTGAATATTCTCCTTAACACCACGAGGTGATCCTCCCTTTTCTTATCCTTTATGACTATAACATCTATGTAGCACTCAATCTCCTCGTAAACCATGTCATGGAATATGAAAATCATGGCTCTCTAGTAAGTTGCCCCTATGCTCTTCAGTCCAAAGGGCATTACTTTATAGTAGAAGTTCCCTATTTAGGTTTTAAAGGCTATAGACAATGCATCTACTTGGTTCATAAGTATCTAATTGTAACTAGTGTAGGCATCTAGGAAGGAGTACATCTCATTTCTTGCAGGGGAATCTAATAATATCTCTATATTTGACTGTGAGAACTCACCTTTGGAGCATGCTTTACTCAAGTCACGGAAGTCAATGCAACACCTACAAGATTTTTTATTGTTACTATTTTGTTATTTAAAACATAGTGGGGAATGTTATGTTGAGGATGGATTTTAAACTTGATTTGTCCATTCTTCTTTATTGGTACTATATTGGCTAACCATCATGGATGTGCTATGGGTTTGATAAACGCTACCTTTGGCAACTTTTCTTTTTCCTCCATTATTTTGAACTGGACGCCAAGATGGAACATTGGTCTCTATGTACAATAAGTGTGCTAGTAGCCCAAGGTTAAGCCTTGGCATCTCATTGTACAACTATGGAAAGACATCTTTGAATTCCTTCAGCAATGAGGTCAGTTCTACCTTTTCTACCTTAGTTAGGTCCACAGGGATGCAAAGTGGTTTCTTCTCTTCAGTTGAGTTTGAGACATTTATATTCTTCTAATTTTTCTTTGACTATGTCTATAGTTTCTTGGAATGTCCATGGCACTCGTGGGATCTCAACTGCATATTCTAGTGTTTCACTCATGGCCTTGTCCGCTATGGTTGCTATTGTTTTCTTACCCGTGGTGTGGGTAGTTTGCTTTGTGGTGCTTTCTAATTGAATGTAGTGTTGTTATTGAGTTTTATGTGCCATTTGTGAGTCATTACAATAGCATTCTATAAGATGATGTTCTCTAATGTTGTTAGTGTTTCTTGCAAAGATTTAAGATATGACAGGCAATGGATCAATGGCTTGCCCAACAAAACATGATACATGGTGTGGCCTGCATGATCCAAAACTCCACCTTCAAATTGTAGGGCCTAACTTCCACCTGCAACATCCATGAGCCCAGAGTCTGGGAGACATTGGCATTGAAGTCAAAGATTTCCATAACAATGCTTTTGTCCCTTGTATCCTCGATCCCAATGGCCCGTAGAGTGTGCACTGGCACTACATTCACAGAACTGAATGCATCTATCAGCATCCTCCTTGCTCTGTACCCGTTGAGACACCCTGTCACGTACAATGGATGATTGTGGTGGGCATCTTCCACCAACATATCCTCAGGTCCAAGAGAAACAACCCTGATCCTCTGTCATGTCCCCTCTCTCCCTATCTTGACCAAGGCTCTAGCCATCTCTTATTGTGCCTCTACAGAAATGCCTTCCTCCTGAAAGAACTATTGTAGATGGCCACTCATGAGAAACCTTGCTATTAGTGTTGCGGGCAAAGCCATGTTGTAGACAACACTGCTGATCATGTTAATGCTCCTTATGGGTAGGTGGGGCAGCAAGGGATGGTCATCCACATCTTCGGCTAAGACTTGAGCAGGGTCCATCAACTGCACGAACTTTTCAAAATACTTCTGCAACTTGTACCAGGCCATGATGTTGTGGGAGACCACCTGGTGGAAATTGCAGAAGTACTTGCTCCACTTCTCCTCCTCAATTGGTGGCCATGCAAATTGTGGCCTCTAAATCTTGCCTTCTACGAATAGCCTCTTTATGATGGCCAGTACTTCTTTCTTCCCACATGTGAGGGGGATGGGGATGTGTTGTCGTGGCGAACTTGGCCTTCCTCTTCCTCTTCCTCCTCTTCCACAAGATAGGGACCTACCTGTATTGCTTCCTTCTTTATCTCCTGTGAGTGTTGCCCCCATCCATGGACTTCTCTGGACCTCTTCAATGTCTGTGCCATCCTCTTGGCGCACTTCCACAAGCTGGTGAAGTCTTACAAGTTTAGGTCTTCTAGGTTCACGTAGTAGTGGGCGTTCATGTTTCTGATGCACTCCTCCACTAGGATAGCTTTCCTCACCCGATCATCATGTATCTTATGGGTGGAGTCCTAAATCTTTCTAGATACACCAGTAGCTCCTCATTAGCGTACTAGCAAACTCCCCTCAAATTGGCCATAGTGAGCCTGGTCTCCACCATGAACCACTTCGATAGGAACTTCTCTACCAACTCCTCACAAGATTGGATGCTCCCTAACGCCATATTGGTAAACAAAGTATAGACCAAGACCGTTAAAGACTTAGAAAAATCTTTTACCTCCAAGTCTCCGTCCATTGCAAAGGGGTTGAGTGCATCCTCGAACTTGATGATGTTCTCCTTGGCATTGCCATTGATGCCATAATACTGTTGCCAAGAAGATGAGGGTAGGTTTTCTGGGCAATCCACTGGCAATAATGTTTTTGGTATAAAGATTGATAAACTTTACTACTTGAACCACCTCCCACAACTGATTGGAGATAGTCCAACAACTCTTTCTTTCCTATAGGCGGTCACGCTAGTCACCCCTGCTAGTAAACCCAAATCTAATGTTCCTAGGACTTAAGATGCCGGGGATGGTGGGCAAGGTGCTAGGGGTGGTATTGGTGAGGTTCTTGGTGATGAAGAGCCAAGCTGGTGGTGTTCTAGTTCTCAGGGTCAGTTGATGGTAGGTTCTTGGCATCGATGAACTGACACCTAAGCCATAGATTTGGGCTCAAGTGCCTCTAGTGCTAGTTGTTAGGCCAACAATGCTACAAATCTCTCTTTCAACCAACTAAAGAGTTGGCCTACTTTACCATTAATTTGACAAAGCATTAGTGTTGGATGTCCTCCAGCTTGTTGAGGTGCTCCTACATACCGTACTTTGCCAATGAGGCTGGCTAGATGGTTGTGGATAGGGTCTTTGTCAAAAAACACCTCCTATTGTTCATGCACCGGAAGATTTGGTGATTCTTCCTCTAGTGTACGCTATTATGGTTCTTGTTGTTGCTTTTTGTCTCTAGCAGTGACAATGGTGTTCTTATGAGGCGGAATCCTGCTACACTTGAACAAAACCAAAACCAGAGATTCTAATGAAGGTTAGGTGAGCAAAGATAGAATGAAGAGAAGGAAAAGCTCTGAAAAATATTATTCCAGAAGCTAATAATAATCACAAAGGTCCTTCTCTCTACATATACATACAAGCTGACAAAAAAGAATGATCTAGAAAATAACACACTCTCTAACAAATTTGCCACCTCACCCTATAAAATAAAAGAATAATATAAAGCTAATAACTAGATAAATGGTGAGCTGTAATGAGCTGTGAGCAGCACTGAATATGCAGGAAGAATATACAGGTATTGAAAGAGTTCTGGACAAGAAAATAAAGACCCTTACTGAGTGTCTCCTTTAAGTATTTAACAACATGTAGAGCTGCTTCCCAATGGCTTTTGCAGGGTATATTAACGAATTGACTTAATTGTTGAACTGCATAAGTCAAATCCAATGAGTGAACGATGACTGTGGAAGCCATGCTGCGGTATTCAGCCTCTGCTGTAGAACGTGACACTGTGGTTTGTTTTCCATGAGATAAGAGAGTGACCAAGATAAATACAGAATCCAGTGAGTGAACGACGAGTGTCAATGCAGGAAGCCCAGTCAACATCACTGAATGCTTGTAACTTGAAAGAATTCTGGACAGGAAAATAAAGACCCTTACTGAGTGTCCCCTTTAAGTATTTAACATGTAGAGCTGCTTCCCAATGGCTTTTGCAGGGTATATTAACGAATTGACTTAATTGTTGAACTGCATAAGTCAAATCCGGTCGAGTAAGATTCAAATATAATAATCTTCCCACCAATCTGCGATATTTGTCAGGATCAAGTAAAGGATCTCCTGCTTGAGAAGAGAATTTATGGCCTTTAGGTAGAGGACTTGCAGTAGGCTTGGCACCCAATAATCCAACATCTGTAACGATATCTAAGGCATACTTTCTCTGATTAATATAAGTGCCAGTATCACTGCATGCAATCTCAAATCCCAAGAAGTATCTTGCAAGACCAAGATCTTTGATGGTGAATTCAGYATCCAAAAACTTCTTCACAACTAAGATCTGCTCTTCACAAGTTCCTGTAATTAAAACATCATCCACGTACACAAGTAGAGCTAGAAAATAGGTGGAAGATTTCAAAGTAAAAAGGCAATGATCATGTTGTGATTGCAGAAAACCATAAGTTTGCAATTTCTTGCAAAATTCTGAATTCCATTCTCTGGAAGCCTGTTTAAGGCCATAAAGAGATCTCCTTTGCAAACTTCTCCTTCTTTAGCCTTTGTATACCCTTCTGGAGGCTACATATAAACTTCTTCTGTGAGAAATCCATGCAAGAAAGTGTTATTTATATCCAGCTAGTGAATTGGCCAAGAAAATGCAGTTGCCATAGCTAAATAAATTCTGACAGAAACCAACTTGGCTACTGGAGAAAAGCTTTCGAAATAGTCTACCTCAACAACTTGATTGTACCCTTTGGCCACCAATCTTGCCTTGCATCTGTCAATTGTCCCATCTGGTTTCAGTTTTACCTTATATACCCATTTAGAGCCAATAGGTTTCTTCCCTGCAGGTAATGGCATCAAATCCCAGGTTTGGTTTGATTCTAAAGCCTCTAACTCCTTGTTCATTGCCTGCACYCWTTYTGCTTTAACAYTGRMTTCTTTGTAAGATTTTGGTTCYTGAATAGTTGTAACATTTGCTAGAAAGGACAAGTAATCACATGTAAACAGTGGTGAGTGAATGAAAGGAAAAGTCTGAGGGGTGTGTTTGGAACTAGTGGGTGTGGTTTTGAGTAAGTAAGTATTGGCAGCAGTTGGATCAGTAAAAGATAGATTAGTAACAAAGTCTTTCATCCAGGTTGGCTTATTCCTAATCCTTGTACTATGTCTGGTTTGTTGGAGGTCTAGATTAGGTTGAAGTGGTAGCATTTCAACTGCAGGTTCAACATCTGATATTTGGCCTGGTGTTGAATGGTCAGTAAGTTCTAAATCCAAATCAGGAGTAAGATTAGGTGTGGGTGATGAAGATTCAGGCTGTGAAATTGGTTCTGGAATAACAGATTCTTCAAATACATGCTCACTGTCAGCAGTTGACATGGGTAAAGGCAAGATGGAATCTGTTTCTTGTTTAAAAGGGAAAACATTTTCAAAGAAGGTGACATCCCTAGAGGTAAAAACTTGTTTGGAAGTTAAATCATACACTTTGTAAGCCTTTTGTCCAGGCTGATAGCCTATGAAAACACATTTAAAGGCTCTAGTTGAAAATTTATCTTTTGCTGGTTTAGTATTTGTTGCATAGCAAAGGCAA
>NW_010729125.1:3759596-3775985 GCF_000365185.1 Nelumbo nucifera
GCCAATACCTCTTCACTCTGCTGGTCCTGCAGCAAACAGTGTGTAGGTAAAAAAAGAAATTTCAGGTTTGCATTCTTTGCAGCTCTACTGACTGATAGCAGATTAAATTTAAAGCTAGGTACATGCAAAACATTTGTGAGACAGATTCTTGGGGTCAATTGGACAGTTTCGGTGTGTTTCACTAAGTTTATGGTTCCATCTAGAAGATACACAGGTGTCATGTGGCTTACAACTRTTGGTTTATGTATAAGTGAAATGTCTGTGCACATGTGATTAGATGCCCCAGTGTCTACTATCCAGGTTCCTGATCTAAACAAATCCACAGTATTTAAGGCAAAATTAAGTTCAGGATTTAGAACAGTACCTGCAAAGTCTTCAAGATGTGCAAAATTCACCATATTCGCAGGTGTAGGCATCTTCCCTTTCATCAATTTTATAAGCTCCTGCTGAATTAAATTTGCAAGCCCTACATTCTAGTCAAGTCCTTTTCCTATACTAGTTTTAGTGTTCACTTCCAATGGTGTATCCACCAAGTTTGCTGCATATTTTCCTCCTATTTCATTTCTTGTCCCTGACTCCTTTCTCTTCTGGTCTCTGAGTTGCTTGTACCAGTCTGGATATCCAATAAGCTTGAAGCATGATTCCTTGAGATGACCATTAGTGTTGTAGTGAGTACAATATTGCTGCTTCTTCTCTTCTTTGGTCACTTCATTTCTCTTTGTATTTCCCTTGTTTCCTCCATCCTTCCTAGGCATCTGTGTTCTAGCTAGCATARCTGCATTCTCATTAGGTTCCACATAAGAAACTTGAACCTCCTTCTRCTTCTCAACCCTTGTTATCATTGAGTATGCTTTATTGACTGAGGGCAAGGGATCCATTAGTAAAATTTGACTTCTATTATGATCATAAATATCATTCAACCCCATTAGAAATTGCATTAGACGATTAAAAGATGTGAGATCTGCTACTGCCTTTGCAGATCCACATGTGCATTCAGGTATTGGCATTAAAACAGTCAACTCATCGCAAAGTTTCTTAAGTCTAGTATAATACTGTGTAACAGTCATCATTCCCTGAGTAATGGAACTAATTTCCCTCTGTATTTGGTAGAGAAGAGGTCCATTACTSTCTCCATACCTTTMCTCTAATTCACACCAAAGCTCTCTTGCAGTAGAAGTGTATAAGAAGGCTTCTACTAGGTCCTTTGATATTGAGTTTAAAATCCAGGAGGTTACCATACAGTTAACCCTATTCCATTGATCATAAATTGGTGAATCCTTTTCTGGTACCTTATAACTCCCATCTATGAGTCCCAACTTCATTTTAGCTCCTAGAGCAATTTTAAGAGATCTACTCCAGGCTAAAATGTTCTTACCAGTTAAAGGTGCAGTGACCAAAGCCATACCTGGATGGTGGAGTTGTGCAGGAAAAGTGGATCTCCATTATTCACTGTGTTTTGATCTTTCTTCAAGCTTGTTTCAACCTCTRTTTCATCTCCTTCGACTACAACTTCTTGTTCATTAGCCATTACTATAGCTGCAATAAGGTTGTTGTATTGCTTAATCAAGCAGAAAACCAAGATGAATCCTTCGTCTTCAAATCTTCAATACCTCTCCCTAGATCGTTGCTCTGATACCATGAGCAAAGATAGAATGAAGAGAAGGAAAAGCTTTGTAAAATATTATTCCAGAAGCTAAAGGTCCTTCTCTCTACATATATATACAAGCTGACAAAAAAGAATGATCTAGAAAAGAACAATCTCTCTAACAAATTTGCCACCTCACCCTATAAAATAAAAGAATAAAATAAAGCTAATAACTAGCTAAATGATGAGCTGTAATGAGCTGTGAGCATCACTGAATATGCAGAAAGAATATACAGGTATTGTACATTAGGCAGTGTGAGAATGGAATAAATTCTAGAGAATGCGAATAAGATGTTGGAGAGAATAATGACTTCAGAGACAAAACTAGTTCATAAAGATGTAAAATGCGAATCTCAAGGACTAAATGACAGGATGATACTAAGGTTAGAAAGCTTAGAAGATTACTTAAGTCTGAGCAGAAGGGCTGGAAGCCAAATTGGGATCATGGCTGAATGAATAACTGAATGAAATGAATCCCTTTTCACATCATGAACCCTATTATTTATAGATGAAGGGAGGGCTCACTTTGTGCAAGGGCAATAATTCTAGAATATTCCCTAGGTGGTAAATGACTTAAGAATTCCAAAATATTCTTCAAGTTGTTAAGGGCTCAAGTCCTTGTGTTGCCATTATGGAGACATGTGTCGTACTGCAATGTAGGGAAATGGCCTAATTCCCACACTCACAAGCTCTTACTGCATGTCATTTCGGGGGAGACCATATCTACCATACGAATAGCTTTTTAATTGTTTTGTCCCCTGAACTACGGTTTGCTTTGTTCTTTTTGTCCTATATCTTACGAAAGGCATCAGTTGTTTAGGGCTGTATCTTACTAATAGCTTTTTAATTGTCATGTATCTTAAGGATGAAGAGCATCTGGGACTAACTTCTGTTGAGGTAATCCACGGTCTTTTTTTTGGTAAGTGCTTTTAGCTTGATAATTGCAGAGCCTGTAGTTCTAATGTTGTAGCTAATCCATAGCAATACTTTGAAGGGAAAGCAGCATGTAGATGCCAAGGACATTTTGGGGAATGTGAATCTTTGGTCATATGATTACAAAAGGCCAAGGTATAATCCACCCATAATTAACTAATTCTAAATTCAATAATCTTTGATTAGGTGGCCATTATTCCCAAACTTTTTGTCCAATTTATAGTCTTGGAATATGGAAAAAATCGGGAGAAATTTCAACTCTATTATTTTGTAGATTAATGGCATAATTTGTTCTCATTTAAGGTAATTTCAAACTTTTCAAAAGGGGATTTAGAAAGTTAAATGCAAAAGGCCTTGGGAGAAAATTTTGATTAAAAAAATTGTAGGCCTCTTTGGAGTATAAGACAACTTTTTCTAATTTGAAATACATTCTAGTCTTAACAAAAAATGCAAAAGAAAAGGGGGAACATAAAGCAAAAATATCATAAAAAGATAAATAAGAATCGAGGGTCTCATATAGTATCAATTGAAATGTTGCATGCCCTATAAACATTGAAATTTGACCCTTAATAAATAGGTCCCATTTTGTAAAAGGGAAAAAATAGAAGAAAATAGCAAAAAAGAAAAAAAAGAAAGAAATCCAAGCCCAATTTGGTGAAGGCCACATAGACAAAGCTTAGGCTAGATTTCAGGCCCAAATCCTAGACCTAGTTCCAAGCCCAATTGGGCAAAGGTGACATGGGCCAAGTTTAGCCAAATCTTGGCCTAGTTCCAAGTTCAATTCCACCAAGGCCACATAGGCCAAGCTTAGGCCAAATTTCAAGCCCAAATCCTAGCTTAGTTCCAAGCCTAATTCAGAAAATGCTACATACACCAAGCTTAGGTCCAGTTTTAAGCCCAAATCCTAACCCAATTCCAAGCCTAATTCGACAAGGTTGTTGATGCTGCACAATCTGGCTGCTCCTAACTGGCGGTGGCTTAGCTTCCTGTAGACGACGGATGTGAAGAATCTACACAAAAAATCAGAGAACCCGAGGGTGTTTACCCAGTGAGGTCGCTCCGATGCTTAAGTCAGTTTATGCGAGCTGAATATAATCAAAGAGCAAGAGATCTAGTAAGCAGTAAAATGCGTGTACCTTTGGGCCCCGGGAGGGAGTCCTTTATATAATGGAGTCCTCGCAGGCTTTACGGAGTAGTTCCGTGATCTTTGCCATGATAGAGTCTGTTTCCGTGTTATCTGGAGATAACGTTATCAGTTGATAAGGCTAATCACTTCCACCCGAATCGAACGGGGAGATAATGCTTAGTTGTTGCGAAACGTGATCTCGCGGAATTCGGGAACTATTAGAGTGATTATCGGGATAATGTTGCGGTCAGATCGATATACCCGAACTGGTTTCTACCTCGAACTGATATTCTCGAGCTAAGGGTCGTACACCCCAAACTGAATTATGAATTGATGCTGCGACCTAGTACCGAGGTGCCCTTAGCTCGGGATGAGTACCGAGGTGCTCTTAGCTCGAGATGATTTCAGCTCGAAGGATCCCTAGCTCGGGGTAGTGGAGTATTACTTTGTAGCGAGCTGGCTATGCCGAGTTGTCACCCATGTTGAGTCACGTCCACGTGTCCCCTTATTACGAGGTCGGGCCAAATCACCCTCTATCAATTGCCCCCACTCCCCGAGCCAGGGGTCCAGACCTGGTGTGGGGAGTTCACGACATGACGGGTGGATTTGGCTTGAAGTCTAGGCCGTCCAGTCAGATAGTTCGTCGATCGGATCAGTTCGCTGCTCGGCTCAATCAAGGATAACCCGGGTTGCGTACGGTTTACACGCGGATGTCACGCGATTATAAATTTCGCGGACACCAAAAAATGCGCTAAATTGATTTCAACCTCGGGGGTCGTGCAACCGGTTTTCTTGAGAGCCGTTGGATCGCCTTGATCTTGATCGTAGATTCCCGGACATAGTGGCTATAAATAGGGGGACCCAAGACATTTTCCCTCGCCATAAGTTCACTAGCTTTCGCTCAGAGATCGTGCTTAGACTCTTTAGCTCGGGTTTCCCAGTTTTCCATTTTCTCAGCTCGGTCATTTTTCTGGGTGAGTCTCCCCTAGCTTTTCTTTTTCAATTTAGTTCAGTTCGTAGTTATGTCGCAGTTTAGTTTTGATAGTCTTTTAGATGAGCCCGAGGAAGGTACCTCGGCTCAGGTCAGTCCTCCCGAGATGGAGTCATCCTGGGAGGCGCGAGAGGCCATGAATAATCCGACATCTACTTCTCATCGAGGTCAGGCGCCGGATGGGTTCGGTCCCTCGATGCTGACTGTTGATAGACTTAGGGCTTTAATAGGTCAATACCACCTCCCAGATGAGTACACCTACAGTCTCCCCGTAATTAATTTCCCTTGGGAACCCGATCATAATGAGATCGTAATTTTCAAAGAGCAACTCGTGGTTGGTCTTCGCTTACCTTTGCACCCCTTGGTCATAGAGGTCCTAAAGTTCTTCAACATCACCATAGACCAATTACACCCAAACTCAATTCGAAATGTAGTAGGGACGATCTCTCTTTTTTACGAGTATTGTCTACCTCTCGACCTCGAGATTTTCTCATCTATCTTGTCCATCAAGAAGAACTCTTCTTGTGTCCTTCCCAAGCATAGGCGAACCTATTATTTGTCTCCTCGCCCGGGCTATAAGCTTTTACACGAACTACCCAATAGGATCCTGGCCTGGAAGCGAAGTTATTTCGTAGTTCGTAATCCCGCAGGGTGGTCTTTTCCTACCCATCGAAGGGCTACCATTCAGGACTCCGGTTTTAGGCTGGACCTGAAGACAAGGGAGACGCTCCATTCTTGGGCGGAGCTTGGCTTCCACTGTAAGGACTACCTTGCCGAAGATAAGATCATGCAGGTTGTCTTGAGTCCTGGTAGGTCGTCTTGGTTTAAAGTTAATCTTATTTTTGATAGTTGGTATTTTATTCTTGTCGACGTTGCTAACGCCATGTTCTGTTGCAACTCCCCTGAATCTCAGCGCGGACAAGATTCTTGGGCGGATGAAAGGGAAGAAGAAGAAGAAGCGAGCTACTAAAAGAGCTTGTACTGAGTCTCCAGAGCCCGCCATCCCTAAGCCCGAACAGCCTTACAGCGCGCCTCCAGTGATTGACTTGGAGTCGGAGAAGGTCCCTCCTTGTATGCCCGAGACATCTTTGGGGCCTACCCCTGCGATGACTGTTGCTTCTTCGGGAAGCGGAGATGCAGTTCAGAGTATCCTAACTCCGCAATGCAGCCTCCAAAAGGGCAAAGGGGCTATGTATTCTAAGGAAGTTGCGAGTTGGGCTGAACTAACGCCTGCTCAGCTCGGGGCTCGGGCAGCTACCCCTGCATGGTGGTAAGTCTTGTTCTACTTTGATTTTTGTACTTGTAACTTTGCTGGTACTAATTTATACTCTTGGTAGGTGAACTCCGCCGTGCACGCCTTGACTTACGAGTCCGAGCAACACTTGAAATGGGCTCTAGTTGCTAAGAATTCGTCTCGTGAGGCTCATATCGAGCTGAATCTAGCTCGCGACAAGATCATTCAACTGGAGGACCGTGCACGAGCTCAGGAAGAGCTAATCGCTTCGTTGATGTCAGAGAAGACGGATCTGAAGCGCCAGGTGGAGAACCTTGAGGCCGACGTCAAGGAGCAAACTGGGATCCTTCTCAAGTCCATGGAGGAAACCAAAATTAAGGTCATCGAGGATTATAAGAGCTCGGAGGAGTTCGAGGGAGAGCTAATCGAAGCCGGATCGGAGGGCTACCGTAAAGGCTTCAAGCTCAGTAGGTGGCTGACCAACTGCGAGTTCCCACAGCTTGATATCAGTGCCATCACTACTTCGTGGATCACAAATGAGATGGCCCTTGAAGCCGCTGGAGACCCGGACTCCGAAGCGGAGAGCGATGATGAGCTACTCAACACTGAAGAGGTCGGTGCTGCCGACAAGGTTGGTTCCTCCGCCGAGACTTCGGGTAAGGGTGATGAGTGCCCCGAATAATTCTTTGTACTCTGAGCCTATGAGCTTAGCATCTGTTCCTTTTTTCTCCCCTTTTGTAATGAACTCTTTGTAATGAAATACATTTTTTTTGCTAAGTGTTGTGCAATTAATCTTTTCTGACTGTAGTGATTTTTTCCCGAACTGTTGAGCTATCGAGCTAGATAACCGAAATGGGGGTTCCTCACTTTGTCGTTGCCCCGAACTGTCGCCCAGTACTTGGGGAAATTTTGTAATGTACGCCGAGGTGTGTGACATATTTGGGTTTATGCCCGACCTGTCTACACACGGGCTACTTAAATAGACGTCAGTTGTCCCTAGCGGGTTCACCCTGTTGTATGTCGGAGTGGGCTATGCATCATGGGGTTCAAACCCGAGCTGCCTATGCCTTTGGCATTAAAAGTATTTTGCCTATGCCGATGAGGCGACTAGGTCTTATATGGTGTTGAGGTCTTTTGCGAGCTCGGTGCTTTAAGCCCTTAGGCTGAGGGAGCGACTCATAGTCCACTCTCCTTTGGAGTTCACCTATGCCGAGGAGAAGACTGGGTCTTATGGTGCCAAGGTCTTTTTGTTAAATCGATGCTTTGGCCCTTAGGCTGAGGGAGCGACTCGCAGTCCACTCCCTAGTTTAGCAATTATAGATAGTATTGCCTTAGGTTGACGATGTTCCACGATCAGGGTACTTGTTTCCCTTCTAAGGTCTTGAGCTCGTACGTACATTCCCCGAGCTGCCGCTTTACCCTGTAGGGTCCTTCCCAATTTTGTCTGTGCTTACCAACACCGGGCTCAGGCACCATAACTTTGTGAAGAACCAGGTCTCCAACGTGGAGATTCCGCTTCTTGACTCTGGCATTATAGTACCGAGCTACTCTCTACTGGTAGGCCGCGATCCTAATGTATGCGAGGTCCCGTACCTCTTCAAGTAGGTCGAGGTTGGTGCATAGCTCGCTCTCATTCGCTTCTTCATCGTATGCCTCCAGGCGTAGGTAGGCACTTTGATCTCGGCTGGGATCACTGCCATTGTGCCGTAAGTGAGGTTGAAGGGAGTCTCACTCGGGCTAATCGTGCCTTCAGTCCACGGAGGATGGCCTTGTTTGTGACTTCCGCTTGGCTGTTGGCTTAAGGGTGCGCTACCGAGGTGAAATTCTGTTGTATCCCCATGTCTTTGCACCAGTTCTGGAACTTTATGTCTTTGAACTACTTGTCGTTGTCAGAGATAAGTACTCGAGGTAGTCCGAAACGACAAACTATATTCCTCCAGAAGAAGTTTTGTATGGCTCGCACTGTGATCGTCGCGCAAGAGGTTCGACCTCCACCCACTTCGTGAAGTAGTCCACTGCTACCACTAGGAACATCCTCTGTCTTGTCGCTGGCAGGAAAGGTCCAAGTATGCCGATTCCCCACTGTGCGAAGGGCCATGGGCTGGTGAGGTACTTTAGGTCGGCAATGGGCTGGTGGTGGATGTTGGCGTGCTTTTGACATTTGTTGCATCTTTTGACGAACTCAATCGCATATGCCTTCATCATTAACCAGTAGTAGCCCTATCGTAGCGCTTTTTGGGCGAGAGCCCTGCCCCCTAGGTGTCCGTTGCACAAACCCTCATGAGTGTCACGAAGTACAAGCTCAGCCTCGGAAGGTCGTAAGCAGCATAGATAAGAGAGCGTGTAGGATCTTCGGTACAGCCATCCATCTATCATGACGTATTTGGCTGCCTGACACTCTATCCTTCTGGCGGCATTACGATCTACAGGGAGGGTCCCACGGAGCAGATAGTTCGCGAGTGGATCAATCCAGCTCGGCTCTGCTTGCACAACAAGAGAGACCTCTTCTTCCCCCCTGAGAATGCTAGGCCGAGGCAAGTTCTCTATGTACACGGTTCTCATGGTGTTGTCGCTTGTGCTGGCTAATTGGGATAGGGCATCGGCCTCAGCATTCTCGGACCTCGGGATCTGCCTGATGAAGTAGGACTGGAAGTCGCACAGAGCTTCTTTGACTTTGGCTAAGTAAGCGACCATGGTCGGTTCGCGGGCTTCATAGTCACCGGTGACCTGGTTGAACACGAGCTAGGAATCGCTGCAGATAATGAGGTGTTTAGCTTGTACTTCACTTGCTAAGGCGAGCCCGGCTATCAACGCTTCGTATTCTACTTCATTGTTGGATGCAACGAACTCGAACCGAAGTGCATACTCCAGCTTCACCCCGCTTGGCCCGTCATAATGATTCCAACTCCACTACCTTGCTGATTTGATGAGCCATCCACATGAAGGATCCAGGGCTCCTCATCTCAAGTCGGGTTTCTTCCAACCGGGAGTGGTGCCGCACCGGTTGAAGCTTCTCCGTGTTCGGGCTCGATCAACTCAGGGATTGCAATGCTAAAGGTACATTCTGGGACAAAGTCGACCAAGGACTAGGCCTTGATGGAAATTCGGGGCTCGTACTGGATGTCATACTCGCTGAGCTCGATGGCCCACTTCGTCAATCTACCGGAAACCTCAGGCTTGAACAAGACTTGCTTTAGAGGTTTGTTGGTGAGGACGACGATGGTATGAGCCTGGAAGTATGGCCGAAGCTTCTGAGCTACAATGACTAGCACGTACACTAACTTTTCGATTTTTGGATACCTCGTTTCTATGTCCTGTAAAACTTTACTAACATGGTAGATGGATCATTGAACATGATCTACCTCTTTTATCAGTACCGAAATAACTACCTCGTTACTCACGTAGAGGTACAACTTCAAAATATCTCCCTCCTCGGGTCTGGTCAAAATTGGGATGCTGGCGAGATACCTTTTGAGCTCATTGAAAGCAAGCTGGCACTCTTCGGTCCATTCGAAGTCTTTGCTTCTCTTAATTGCCTTAAAGAAAGGCAGGCAGCGATCTGCCAATTTAGACATGAAACGGCTTAGAGCGGCTATTCGACCATTCAACCTCTGAACCTCTTTCAATTTTCGGGGTAGTCTCATGTCTAGGATTGCCTTAATTTTCTCAGGGTTGACCTCGATACCGTGTCGGTTAACGATGTAACCCAGGAACTTACCCAAAGTGACACCAAAGAAGCATTTGTTGGGGTTTAATTTCATATTGTACTTACGCAAAATTTGAAAAACACAAGATAAGTCTTTTATTAAATCATTTGAAAATTGAGTTTTGACGACCATGTCGTCTACACAACACTATTTTTTTCCCGATCAATGGCTCAAACAATTGGTTTACAAGTCTTTGAAAAGTTGCCCCGGCAATTTTTAGTCCGAAGGGCATGACCTTGTAGAAGTACAGGCCGAGCTCAGTTATAAAGGCCATTTTTTCCTCATCGGCAAGGTCCATTCTGATTTGGTTGTAGCCCAAATAAGCATCCAGGAAGCTCAGCAACTCGTGCCCTGAGGTCGTGTCCACCAAACGGTCAATTCTAGGAAGTGGAAAGTAGTCCTTTGGGCAAGCTCGATTCAGGTCGGTATAGTCGACGCACATGCACAACTTACCGTTGGCCTTTTTTACTAAAACGGGGTTAGCTACCCAGCTCGGGTAATGGACCTCCCTGATGAAATCGGCTGCAAGGATTTTACCGACCTCCTCGTCAACTATTCTCCAGCGCTCTGGGGCTAAGTTGCGTTTCTTTTGTCTAACGAGCCTAACTACAGGATCAGTGTGCAATTTGTGAGTGATTATGCTTGGGTCTATGTTGGGCATTTTTGCCGTGGACTGTGCAAAAACATCTAAGTCGCTCCAACGGGCAGACATCTATGTCGGGCAGTTTAGAAGTAAGAAGCTTACCATCTGGAGAGTCTTGGTGGGATCTTCCTCTGAAACGGGTATAAAGGTCGTCTCTTCTATTGATGAAGCTCGCTCCTTATGGTACTCCGTAGGTCGCTCCAACTCAAGGTCGTATATTGCCTTGGCTTTCCCTTTAAGGGCGGCGACGTAGAATTTGCGAGACTCGAGCCACCCCAACTCCGAAATCCGTGGGGAACTTCATGGCCAAGTAATATGTGGACACCACTACGCGTAGAGCGTGGGTGATAGGCCGACCAATTATGGTGTTGTACAGGGAGGGAGTTGCGACCACTAGGAAAGTGTGGTCGAATCTCACTATGCTAGGCCAGGTACCGACCTCCACAGGTACTGTGACTCTTCCCAAGGGCCTGACTTCCTCTCCGTTGAAGCCTACCAAGGGAGTGTTTGCAGGTTTGATGTCGCTCTCCTGAAGTTGCAGTTTGTCAAATGCATCTTTGAAGAGAATGTCCGCCGAGCTGCCGAAGTCGACTAGGATACGCTTCACCTCGAAATCATTAATTCTCATTTTTATGATGAGTGCGTCATCATGGGGGTACTGGACTCCGCGCGCATTGTCCTTGGTGAAGAAAATGGGTTCTTCTAACCTTGGCCACTTCGGGGGATTCTGTTCTTCTCTTTCGATCTCGCGAGCTGATGTCTTCGCCATGGCTGAGGTGCAACCCGCGACAATCGGTCCGCCGGTGATCATATGTATTATTCCACGAACTGGCCTCTCTTAGGGCAGTTGTCTCTGTGGCTCCCCCTGCCTACCTGTTTGACTTTTATTATCATTTAATACAAAATTTTTCAGATATCCGCGACAGATGAGTTCTTCTATCTTGTCACAGAGGTTTTTTCAATTCTCGTTGCTATGACCGTGATCTCTATGAAAGTGGTAGTATACATTTCTGTTCCTTATGTTCGGGTCTCTTCTCATCCGAGGTGGCCACTTCACGTAAGAAGCGTCCTTGATCGCCAGGAGGATTTCTACTCACTTTGCGTTCAAGAGAGTATAGTTTCTTTCAATTTGAGGAGCTCGGGAATGCTGATATGGTTTTCCTCCTCGGACTGGCTCATCTTTCTTTCTCTTGTTTTCCCCGTTAGTTGTGGTCTCACATTCTCCTTTCCTCTTTTCTGGTGGATTCTCACTCTTCTGGTTCATCTCTTCCTCTGTTTCGATGAACTGGTCAGCGAGCTTGAGAAACTCTGTGACATCTTTTGGCTTGTTAGCAACCACGTGCCACTTGAATTCTTTGTGGGTGATTCCTCTCTTCACAACTGTAAGTCTCACAACGGGGTCTAGATCAGGAATCTGCAAGCATGCATCGTTGAATCTCTTGATGTAGCTACGGATAGATTCTCCTTCTCTTTGGACTATGCCAAGGAGGCTTTCATGGGACCTCGGGCACCTCTTACTAGTAATGAAGTGCGAGGTAAAAATATGCACGAACTGCACCCAACTCTTGATTGTCCCAAGTGCAAGGTTTCTATACCATGTGCGAACTACCCCCTTGAAAGTTGTGGAGAAAACAACGCACATGCAGGATTAATCTGCTCCGGCCAGGTGCATTTGATACTGAAATGAATCTACATGGTCGTTTGGATCAAACGATCCATCATAGTTGTCTAAGGGAGGTACCTTGAAATCCTTTGGCATTGGAGTGGCCAAGAGTTCGGGAGATAGAGGAGACGACACAGTAAGAAGCGGAGTGGTTTTCACAGTCCCCTAGCTCGCCTCTTCTTTTCCCTTAGGCAGTTCGGGGGAGTTTTGGACTGTTGCTCGATGAGCTCTATGGCGTCGCCTTTGCTGCTTCTTTACCAGCTCCGCATTAGTGCTACTAGCCTCAGTATTGTCAGGTACCGTTCTCACTAGCAGTTGCTCGGACTACTGACGGCGGCTGCTGTGGACTGAAGGGTCTTGTTTGGAGTTCGCAACCAGAGTGCCAAACCGGTTTTCTGCGAGTGGAACTTCAAATTGCGAAGGCCGAGGCGAAGTGGGCTTGGTGGGCTGGTGCCTCCCGACCTATTTACTTGTTGCGAGGTGGGAGGAGTAATCTGTCTCTCCCTCCTGTCGCGGGATGAGACTTGACTCCCTTAAAGGTTCTAGATTCGGGAGGCCTCTCCCCGGCGAGGAGGGCATTCGCTACGACGGTGAGGCTTGGTTTGTTGTGTAGCTGGACGCTGAGGTGGAAGCAGACCTGCTGTTGGTACTGCTACTGATAGACATGGTGGAGGACTTGCTGCTGGTACAATTGGAATTGCTGGACCTGCTGCATTTGGGCCAGCATGGTCCGCATACAGTGCACCAAGGTCATCTAGTTGATTATGTCCGACCACCGGAGGAATAACAGAGGGCTCTGCGAAGGTTGTACCTACTGTAGAAGGGAGTGGTGCGTTTACCAGTGCAATGACCTGAGGCATGTTCAGTGTGGAAGAAGCCATGGAAACTAGATATGAAATGCTTTGGGGAAAGGGGCTTTCTGAAGCGTTTCCCACAGATGGCGCCAATTGATGTTGCGCAATCTGGCTGCTCCTAGCTAGCGGTGGCTTAGCTTCCTGTAGACGACAGACGTGGAGAATCTGCAAAGAAAATCAGAGAACTCGAGGGGGCTTACCCGGCGAGGTCACTCCGATGCTTAAGTCAGTTTATGCAAGCTGAATGTAATCAAAGAGCAAGAGAGCTAGTAAGCATTAAAATGCACATACCTTTGGGCCCCGGGAGGGAGGCCTTTATATAATGGAGTCCTCGCGGGCTTTACGAAGTAGTTCCATGATCTTTGCCATGATAGAATCTGTTTTTGTGTTATCTGGAGATAACGTTATCAGTTGATAAGGCTAATCACTTCCGCCCGAATCAGATGGTGAGATAATGCTTAGTTGTCGCAAGACATGACCCCGCGGAATTCGGGAACCGTTAGAGTGATTATCGGGATTATGTTGAGGTCAGATCGGTATACCCGAGCTGGTTTCTACCTCGAACTGATATTCTCGAGCTAAGGGTCATACACCCTGAACTGAATTATGAATTGATGTCGCGACCTAGTACCGAGGTGCCCTTAGCTCGGGATGAGTACCGAGGTGCTCTTAGCTCGGGATGAGTACCGAGGTGCTCTTAGCTCGGGATGATTTTAGCTCGAAGGATCCCTAGCTCGAGGTAGTGGAGTATTACTTTGTAGCGAGCTGGCTATGCCGAGTTGTCACCCATGTCGAGTCACGTCCACGTGTCCCCTTATTACGAGGTCGAGCCAAATCACCCTCCATCAGTTGTCAAACAGTGTATGCCCTTAGATCCAATCAGACTTATGTATACTAATATTTGTGAATTAATATAATCAATTCATTATTATTTCATGTTTGATTGGTGTGTTTCTATGAATTACTCCTTAAACTAGACACCTTTGAGACTTATGTTAGTTAAAAAGTTTTCATCCATTGGATAAACTTGGAGATTTTATCTTAACAAGGCTGACACTAATGTATTGCTAAAATGATGGAACAACTAGTCCCAGTTATTGGGGTTATACCCAAAGTATAGTCAATAGGTGTTCATAATAAACACTAGACATGGACCAATTTCCAGTTAAGCCCTAGACCATGGTGGTAGATAAGAAAAACTGAAAAGTTGCACTTAACACCAAACTTGATAGTGATATTGCACTAACTCTTAGATTAAGTTGCTTTTGATATACCAACCAATGAGATCCTCTTTGGGTCAAATACTTGGGTATGTTGGAGCAATTTAGAGTATTACCTAAATGGGTAATCATTGTAATAGGATTAATCCCTTTGTCAAACAAAGAGAATATCGGGTTAACACATTCTTTGATGAAATCGTAAAATGGTCAATAATGGATTTTAATCCTAAGATCCATCGGAACAGAGGGTGTGACACTACATTTAGTAATTAGGGAAGAGGTCCTTCCTTGTGAGCAATGCTTGATCATTTAGGGCTGAAAGGTTAAGAGCAAAAGATCATTATAGGGATGAAAACTGATGGGATTTATCATATGTTAGTCCATTATCCATGGGCTTTATAGGGTGGCCAAAACCAAGGATCACTTAGGCTAAGTGTTGGGTCCATACTAAGCCCAATTTGACTAGTTCAAGGGTTCACTAAGTTTGGTCAATGAATTCAGCCCATGTGGTTCTAGCAAGGGCCGAACCCATATGGAATGATATAAGACCTTTATGGGTCCCATGCCATACATTATTCAAGCCCAATAAGGCTTGCAACAGTTATGTTATTGGACCAATTAAGTAATGGGCCATGGCCCATTAATTAGTTAGACTAGTCACATGATAAATGTGCATTGGGTTGAATATGGGTGTGGATTTGGGTATGGATCTCCATATCATCTAATGTAATTGGACGCCTAACCAAATCCAATTTGGATAGTCCTAATTACATTAGAAGTGGGTCTATATATAAGAGACTAGAGGTAGAAACTAGTCTAGTCTTTGTTTTTCTCTTTTTGTGCTATGTTTTTTTCTACGAAACATAAAAAATAAACTGGTTTTACAACAACAAAAATCCATGCTAGTTGGAAAAGGAAATTGGTTGAAATTAGTTGCAAGATCGACCTCTACACATCAACTGTGCCATCTTCAATTAGGAGGATGATTTGAGATTGAATCTTGGGCATGAACCACCGCTTTAGGAGCTACACTTTGTGGTCTCCATATTAGGTATATTCATAATTTACTTGGGAATCAAATTTGGTTCAATCCAATGCTAGATCGATCCTAGGAGAAACTGATTCTTAGGTTCAGATTGAAAAAAAAAATTAAAATTTGGTCAAAAAACCCCAGCTGGTTTAGCCAACATGTCGATGTTAACAATCCATTCAACAGTGGTATAAGTGCATTAGGTCCATATTTAACACTTGATTTGAGCATATTTGATTACCCTGGGACTTCGGTTCTTAGTTTTAGACTAATGATCTAAGTAGTGTTTCTTTATATTTTCTACCAGCAATATTGATTCCAGAGATATTTTAGCCACTTGAAAGTCCAAAAAATATGAAAACAACCTAGAAATTTCTGGGCTAAAGTAGTCTAAAAGAACAACCGAATAGCTATACTAATTTTAGAGAAATTTCGGACACTTTAACTGTCCAGAAAAATAAAAAACAACCCAAAAATTATTGGGYRCCACTCTCAATCTCTGATTTAAGCTCTAAATCAGAAACCAACCTGTTTTCTCCGATTCTTCCTRGTCACCAGACAACTCTCCAAGAGATTTGAATCTTGGGCACCTTCTTCGATCTCCAATGACCTCCAAGAACTAGGCGACTCAAGTTGTAGTTTCTAGCCCTAGAGCAACTCCCATGTAGCTGGCTGGACAACACCTACATGAGAGCCCAAGCCAGGTTTAGGCCTGCTCTGATACCAAGTTGTCTGAAACCAAGAAGGTTCAGACCTATTTAGTAAGAAAAGTAAACCAGAAATGAAGAGAAGAGAAGAGGAGAAGAGAATATAAGAGAATGAGGGKTTCGACCAGCTTAGTCTATTGCCCCAAATGAAATTTAAAATAAGTCTTCAACATTAGTGGTACAATGATAGGAATGCCCYTGCCACCAGAAACAATAGAAAAAAAGGTTTAAAAGTACTATAGACAAGAAAGAACATATGAGCTTGTGGGACCACAAGTTGGTCAACCATTTCCTCTACAATAGATGATGGGGAGGTTGATTGGTTGGGATCTTGAAGTTGATCTTGAATCTTGTGCAGCTGTTTTGCCAAGTCAACAAGTTTGGTTCTAACCACCTAACTGTTGTGTGTCCACACTAATACAATGGTCATAGCCCATCCACCAATCCATAGCCCCCTCAACCCAGATGCAGGCAGATCTCAACTACAACTAGCAAGAGACCTTACCAATCAGCTGGTTCGCACCTTAATGTAAGCACCTAATAGAAGGGTATGACAAAGTTGCAGCAGGAGAAATACTTAACCGATTCTCACTACTTGATCAAGGAAACAATTGCAAGACAATTGCTTGTGATCTT
>NW_010729125.1:3779984-3809349 GCF_000365185.1 Nelumbo nucifera
AGGCAAAAATCAAGGGCAAAATGGATTCATGAAGGTGATAAGAACACAATATTTTTTTCATGTTATGGCCAATGTTAGAAGAAGAAAGAATTTCATTTCCAAGTTAAAGATAGGAGGTAAAGTCATCACCCAACCGGGAGATATTGCACAGGCCTTTGTGGAGCATTTCAAATCAATCTCTAGAAGGCCTCCAGTTGAAATTCTGTGGGTGGATGGTTTGGATTGACGTAGTCTAATAGGAAATCAAAAGAATTGATTGGAAAGACCTTTTGAAGAGGAGGAGGTTAGGAAAGTAGTGTTTTCCATGGATAGAGACAAAGCTCCAGGGCCAGATGGTTTCACCATGGCTTTCCTATAGTGGAATCTTTAACTTATTGGCCTGGGTGTGGTGGAAATCGAATTCATTATTAAATGCAAGATCAATTTACATGGGGCAATTTCCCCTATTTTATACAATTTGTAATTAATTTTTTATTTTATTAAACAATTTGTGTTAGGTTTTCTAATGATGTAAGCACTAGAAAAATTAAGATTTTTATTTTGTTTTATATTAGAGAAAGATTTGGAGATTGCAACATTAAAGAAGTTTAAGATCAATTCACAAGTAGTTCAATGAATTATTGTAGTTGTCTAGATCGGATTTAGACCACCACACTCCCAATCAGTTTTAATTTGTTATGGATGTGTTTATGTTGTTTGTTTCTACTATTTTGACTATGAATCTAAACTGATAATACTCAAATCATAAACCTTAATTTTGGTGCATGTTTTGGAACACCAAACCTTAAGCCGAATCAACCTAGAATCAGTCCAATTAGTTGGGTTGATCCTATGGTCATTTGGGGACTGTTAGAAGCCCACAAAGATCACTGTTAAGTGATCAATTTTTTATCTAAATCAAGGGTTTGATGGGCCATTACATGGACCAATTTGGCCCATGCTTGGAAACCCAATTTTATTTATATTAAGGCAACATTAGCACATTTGGTTTTGGACTAGTATATGGGTTGAACTTCTTTTTGTGAATAGTGTGTTAGAGTGAAAAAACTGGGCTTTATTAGATGTGGTTCGATCACTCCTTGTCCACTTGGAGATACCTATATCCTTTTAGGGATGCACATTAGAGATTGTGATTTATGTGCTAAACTAGGTTCCAACCAAATAGTTCCCACTTCCCAAGATTCCATATGAGCTTTGGACATGCAAGAAACTAGGTGTTAAATTTCACCATTGCATGGTACATCACATTGTCTCATATTATGAGTTTATTGATTTCCTCAAGGTTTTCCCTACCGCACTAACACATCATGAATTACAGATTTATTGTAGCATAGCACATTTTGCTCTTCATGTAGTGAAACCTCACAACACATCATGTCCATTTTTTTGCCACTTTCTAGCAAATGCCATTAGGACCCCAACAAATTTAATCCTATAGCATTTGGATTTGTAGATTGGAATTATATTGAATTTTAGAATATGTCCATTTTTTGGTCACTTTCTAGCAAGAAAAATGTTTTTGATTGGAACTAAATGCCATTAAGACCCCAATAAATCCAATCCTATAGCATTTGGATTTGTAGATTGGGAATTATATTGAATTTTAGACTATAATAGAATGGATGTTAGCCAACTTTGGGTCACCGAAAACTAGCCTTTTTGCAATGTTTTTGGTTGAATTTTGATTTCAAACTATAGTTCTTGGTGAGCTCTTCAAAATGGTAGGAAGAACTACTCATTTGGACTTCTAGGTGGAAAGCTATGGTCATTGGAAGTTGACATCCTAAACATACTAAACTTAGGAAATTCGGAAAGAATGGTGGATAGAGGTGTCAATTGGATGGATTTGGTCCAACCCGATCCAGTCCAATGTGAGTCCACTTATAAATGGACTGGACCCAATTCAGTCCAAATCCAATCTAATCCATTAAAATGTAAATGGATTGGTTTGGATCCAATCCAAACCGAATGAAATATCAAAAATTATATAAAAGCACTTTTAGCATTGAAAAAGCACTTTTGTAGAAAAGTGCTTTTGTAAAAGTAATTTTGTAAAAGCACTTTTCGAAAAGTACTTTCATAGACTTTTGTAAAAGTACTTTTGTAGAAGTGCTTTTGTAAAAGTACTTTCCTAAAAGTGCTTTCATAAAAGTATTTTTGTAGAAGTGTTTTTATAAAAGTACTTTTGTAAAGTGCTTTCATAAAAGTACTCCCATAAAAGTTTTTTTTATAGAAGTGATTTCATAAAAGTGCTTTCGTGTAAAAGTAATTTTATAAAAGTACTTTTGTAGAAGTGTTTTTGTGAAAGTACTTTTAAAAAGTGCTTTCATAAAAGTGATTTTCTAATAGTGCTTTCGTAAAAGTGCTTTTATAAAAGTACTTCTATAAAAGTGCTTTCATAAAAGTACTTCCTTAAAAGTTTTTTTGTAAAAGTGATTTCATAAAAGTGCATTCGTGTAAAAGTACTTTTATAAAAATACTTTTGTAGAAGTGCTTTTGTAAAAGTACTTTCCTAAAAGTGCTTTCGTAAAGTACTTTTATAAAAGTACTTTCATAGAAGTGTATATAAAAGTACTTTTCTAAAGTGCTTTCATAAAAGTGATTTTCTAAAAGTCCTTTTCGTAAAAGTGCTTTTATAAAAGTACTTCTATAAAAGTGCTTTCATAAAAGAACTTCCGTAAAAGTTTTTTTTTGTAAAAGTGATTTCATAAGTGTTTTCGTGTAAAAGTACTTTTATAAAAGTGCTTTCATAAAAGTATTTTTGTAAAAGAGTTTTCATAAAAGTACTTTTGTAAAAGTGCATTTGTAAAAGTACTTTTGTAAAAGTGCTTTTATAAAACTTCTGTAAAAGTGCTTTCACAATAGTACTTTTGTAAAAATGCTTTTGGAAAAGTATTTTTATAAAAGTGCTTTCGTAAAAGTATTTTTCATAAAAGTAACTTTATAAAAGTGCTTTTATAAAGTATTTTCATAAAAGTGATTTTATGTTGTTTTTAGGTTTGATTGATTTCAAATTGAACAAGGGTTTGGCCTCATGATCAGATTATTGGAAATTTGGTTTAGGTCTAATTCAAACCAAAAAGAATATGGACCAATTTATTTTGGATTGGCCCAATCCAATAATTATAATGGACCATCCAAATCCAATTTGATAATGTTTGGATCGGATTAGATCCAAACCAAAACCGGTCGATTGACACCCCTAATGGTGGTAAGCCAATTTTAGACCATTAGAGGGGTTATTCAGTGATAGAAATGGTTGAAGTTTGTGTCTAATTTATAGTATGTCACGAAATCTTCTAAATGATAGGTTATACTCTTAAAAATAATAACAAAACTAAAAGTTATGAGTTTGAGAAGTTAGGTACTTGATCATGACAAATTTGGGTGGTCGGAAAACAACCATTTTATAATATTTTTGGGTCAAATTTGATTCTATTTTATAGTTGGTCATGGAGAATCTATATTTGAAAGATAACTTCATAAACTTTGTCATTAGAAAATGAGTTATAAATGTTGGAAGCTAGTCACAAAGTGATGCACCATTTTAGATTTAGTGGGATTTGTGCAATAAGTTAGAGGCATATGCATCATGTACACAATGTCAATAATTCAGAATTTGTTACAATAATTATTTATTTATTTATCTATTTATTATTATAGGCTTTCACGGTACACCTTAACTTGGTATATATATATTGGATACTTGGGATTTAGCATACCAGGTAAGTGACCTTCCATCTTTCTAATTAGTTTTGAAAATGCTAATTGAATAAAAAGTATGTAATAGGATCAAGCATGAGAAAAATAGTTGACCTTATGAAACTATAGATTATAAGCAAAAATTTAGTTAATTGTAGTTTGAAATTATGTTAATTACACTTTGTCTTTATTGAAATATTTTATTTTTTTTGAATATTTGATCTTCAAGTTAGATACATTTTAATTTATTATTACATGTGCTATTGAGACCCATGTATGGGTTGTTGTATCTATTTGCATTATAAGAATAAGTGACCACACTCTGGACTTTTGCCACTGGGGATGAATATGATTGCATCAGAGGTTAGGTTATTTTGGGCCTTCACCACAAGGCATATATGTGGTTCTCTTCCTTGCCACTTGGGCTATGTATTTATAGCCATTTTCTTCTAATATATAAGTTTTGTTTTTTATAAATATTTAAGTTGTTATTATCTTAAATTGATGCATATTGAGCTGTGTGTTTTTCAACATATCACAAAAGTTTTGAATGGTAATTTTCCCTTTTGGCACCATTGAATGACACCCTTTCTTTAAACACATGTTTGAGCAGCTAAGATTTGAGAAGATTTTCTCATTAACTCCAACCTGATTTGAATCCCAAGTTAATTTGGTATATCTAGACCTTTTGGCATCATTGGAAGATTTTCTTAGCCCTTTGTAAAGTTTCTATTTTATTTAGTTGCTCTTCTTTATACAATTTCCATTATATTTGTACAGATTCTTTCTTTGTATGTATCTGTTTTTCTTAATGAAATTCTCTCACGCCTTGTGGGAATTATTCCCCAATATCTCCTCTCTTTTCTTCTTCTTATACCTTCTTTTTTCTCTTTTTGTTGGTTTTTGGTATTTTCTTGAAGATTCGCATACCATAAGTTTTTACTTTTTAGGCTTAGTTTGTAGAGTGCAAAATCTTGTATTTTGTATTATTTTGAATGTATTTGTACAGTACATTTTTATATTTGTACTCCTTCCAAACTGAGCCTGAATCTCTATTTATTTGCAATGCAAATTTGAACTAAATCCAAATTTTGCACCCAGTTTAGTTTTGTGTTCATTTTGCAACTATGATTCTCCTACCTGATATAAAATTTGTATTTTTGCCTCATGTGCCCTTATTGGCAGTACAAATTTTGCATCCTATGAACTAATGCAAAATCTGTTTTACATTCCTCCTAACTCAATTCTCTCTCATATATATTCATCTTGTTTTCTACCTCTCTTCTAAAAAAATGACCCTCCTCCTTCCACTTAAATTTACTTCCTATTTTACTTCTCATAAGCAAATAAGAAATAAGTCAAATTTGAAGAAAAAGTAAACCCAACATCACACTCAACTTATTTGTATTCCCATACATTTACACCAATTCAAATGAAATTCGCACAGCAAACAAATATAGTTGAGTCTTAGGCTCTATTTGAAAAGAGTACAAATACAAATATGTAGAGTGCAAAATCTTGTATTTTATATTATTTTGTTGTATTTGTACTCCTTCCAAACTGAGCTTTACAAACAAATGAAACAGGTCAAATTTGAAACAAAAAACCAAAATTATTTGTACTCCTATGCATTTACACTAGTGCAAAGAACCACTACAACCAAATGGAACCTTACCCACAAACACCACCATGAGATAAAAAATAGGTAGTGTTTGGATATACTTTTACTTTTGGGATTACGAAAGTAGAAAGCATAGTTTAGTGTTTTTATTGTTTGTTTTTTTAAAGTGTGGAAAGCTTTGGCAAATCTTGCTTTTAAAGCATGTTTTTTAATGTGGCCTTTGAATACAACATGCTCTATACAGCATGTGACACTTTACGTATATACATGCACCACCTATCATGTTATGTATTACATGTGGAGCACGTGTTTAAACATCTATATCCAAACACATGTCACGTGGACAATCAACCGCCCTATCTATATATCAAACATTTGATATGCCAAATGGTATGCCCGTATCTGCTACGTGGCAAACAATGCCATGTGGACAATATTTGCCACATGTTATGTTATGTGCCCAACGTGGCACAGACACGGCAATGCACATCTGCATTCATACACATGCCGTGTTGTCTGATGCAAAGTAAATAATTAAGCTCTATCTTCCAAACAATTCAAGAACATGCCAAATGGCATTTCCGTATTTACCACATGGCATATTTTATATAAATATTTAATTATTTTTTTCTTATTTAACACATTTTTCCTTAAGTATTTAAGTGTTTCATTATTTTATTTAATTAATTCATAATTGTATTATTTAATCATTTCATATTTATTTGATTATTTTATTCATTATTTTAATAATTTTATTAGTCACTTGATCATTTATTATTTATTTTAGTACTTATTTAAATAATTTCCCTTATTTATTCAACTCTATTATTAGTCGCATGCTTTTTCATACCATTAATCAAATATTTTGTTTTTTTCATAATTATTTATTTATTGTAAGACTTGCTAATGCGTTTAATAAGTTTTCATATATATATATATATATATATTGATTATTTTATTTATTATTTTTACTAATTATTTAGTCATTTTATTAGTCGGTTAATTTATTATTTTTGTAATTATTTATTTATTGAATGAATTAATTAATTTCTATTTTTACTTATGGTAAAAGGGTGTCATGTGATCCTCACGTGATCACCAAAACTACGAAGTCTATTTTTACTTCATAATTTCGTCTTACTTTTTCATACATTTATTTTGCGTTTCTAATAAAGTATACAAAACACTATTTACCTAATGCAAGAAGGGTGCTTTACTGCTTTACCTGCTAAGTCTATTTGGGAGTGCTTTTCATGTAGCAAGGTAGGCCCCACATGGGAAACCGTGAAATTATGTTCTATGAAAACCCTAGAAGCCCAAAACACTTACATTGAGCTGAAAATAGTTTTTTCACAATTAAAAAAGCTGAAAATTTGACTTTCCGATGAATTTAGTTTTGGCAGCTATTTGAAGTGGCTTAACCAATGCAGGTCAATGCAAAACCCCTCCCAAACAGGCCCTAAATTACTTTAAAGAGTACAAAAGTACTTTCCTAAAATCTATCCAAACAGATCCTAATCTTTCCATCCATGTGCCTTCTTCAAACATGACACTCGTTACTCTTCCCTAAATAGATATTCATCAAAATAAAGCAATTCCAACTAATTACCTGGTTGATGAATTTATAGATTTGCCCACAAATTATTCTCTTTATATAATAGCATAGATAATTGAAAAACTCATGCTTAGCCAGTTGTTTGCACAAACTTCTTCCACTGTTTCCACTTGAGTGGTTAAAGATCAAATGATCAGATTTATCCAGTCCTCAATATTTTAGGTGGCACTTGACAAATCTAAAGTTGATGTCTAAAAAGTTGAAAAGTTATTATTTGGGTCTGAAATCTAAAAATAAGTAAAAATAATTTTCTACTTTCTAGAGGTTATGAAAAGTTGAGATCATTTGAATTGAAGCAATTCTTCAACATCTGAAGTTGTGAAGTTTACTATTTTACATTTTTACCATTAGAAACAGACTGTTTGAAGTTTGATAAGATTATAAATAATAAAAAAGAATATTAAATAAAAATAGTATTCTATTAATAAATAAACATTATAATTTTTAAAATAAATACTTATTTATTATTTTATTGTTGATAATATTTGTTTATTATTATTAACTAATAATAAATAAAAGCATTTTTAATTATTACTAGTAAACATATTACCAAATATTCTTACTATATTAATATTAATACTAAATATTATTATTTATTTAAATTAAAATGATATCATTTATAATTTTATAATAGTAATATATTTATTATTATTATTAAATAATAATAATAGTATTACTATTAATTAATATTCTTGTTAAATAAATATCATTACTAATATTATTATTTATTTAAATAAAGAAATACTATTTATTAAGTAATAATAAATGTTTATAACAATACTAATTTTTTTATTATTAGTAAACAATATTAATTGAATTACTACTAATATAATTATTGATAAACACAATATTAGTTAATACTAGTTATAATAATATCATTATTAAATAAATATTACTACTAATTGTTATTATTTTTTCAAATAAAATATTACTTATTATTTAATTAACAATGATTATTTAGTAATAAAATTTATTATTATATAATATGTTTAATATGATGAAATAATAGTATTTAAATAAATAATAACAATGATTATTATTATTATTATTATTATTATTATTATTATTATTATTGTTGTTGTTGTTTTTGTTGTCTTTGTAAATAGATGACAATAATGAGGGCATTAATGTCATTTTTATCACGTCTGAAATGCATTTGATTTGTAGTAAGATATAAAACCAAGTCTTACCAATTTAGGCCTAAATTTATGTTTCAAATCCCCTAATCAGACCTAAATCCAAATGCCAATACCATCTTAAAATCAAATTTTCAAGACATTAGAGAAGTATTATCAAAGATCCAAAAACCACCTTGGTTATTTGAAAAGAAATAATCTTCATTCTTCCCCATTGAAATTGTCCCTCTCTATGCTTATGTGGCTGTGTGACCTACTTGTGCCGGCCTGCAGCCATTCCCTTGCATGATCTAATCGACGACCACTCGCCCTAATTGCATTTGAGTTCACATCTCCGCCCCACAATGCATCCCCATCGTGTATTGAGAATATCTTCCGATGATGATGTCATCAGTTCTAATATCGGGAGATATTCTCAATACACAGCGGAGATGTGCTATAGGGCATTGTGGGGCGACCCTTTGTGGGGTGGAGATGTCAATTCATTGTACTTGCAGTGGCATTCCGTTCCTTCTCAGCCCCCCGAACCTGAGACTAAATCTGCTTCTCACACCTGACACCTCACAGGCGCCTCATACACAAATCCTATCATGCATCTTATTCTTATTTGTTATTATTCACAGGAGATGTTCCCAATGCATGGTGGATGTGCATGTGAAGTGCCCATTTGTGATGATCTAATCCCATCACCTCGGACCTTTCTCCTTGAAAGTCGACTGCTCTCCATTCCAAATCTCCTGCAGTTCTACTCCGAGAAACACTGAGCTAATCACGACCCACCACGTCAGTTTCGTACGCGTGGCACACTTCATGATGACGTGGCGTACCATTCACTTTTATCATTGTAAATAGTTCAAGTCTAGCCACGTGGCAAGACTTCCGCCCATGGTACCTTAAGGCGTCGCTCTCGCTCCCATTCCCAATTCGAGCAACGGTCATGCCATGCGGAGTCTGTCGCGCCGAGTTAACCCTGATATTCTGACGTGTTCGTCCACTGACTAGATGAACAATCTAGGGGTCTAAGTGTGTCAACTTGCAACCAATGATCGATACACACGTAATTGGTCGCACGGTTTCTCCAGCGTGACCACCCCGATGATCTCATCGCTTTCAGTCTTTCTTCACCCAATCACTCCCCGGCCCCCTCCCCTATGCGATAACTATCCTTGTAGTGGGACCCACCACATTAATATGCTTTCATGTACCATAAACGTTAACTAAAAAACAAAACAAAAAGCCACCCGGTGAGATCGACCTCTCTTCAGGCCTCCGCAATCACCCATTGGATCAGAATATTCACATCACCGGGTCCCACAGGTTTTGCCACATCAACGACATCCTCACGTGAGGCCGGTCTCATGGAATCTCGTACCGACAAGTAACCAAAGGACAATGTCCCATCTAAAATACAGACACTCTCGTTAATAGACGAAGATCACAGGGACAAAAACGTAAATTTGATAGCCGAAACCTGAGCCTGAGGGAGAGAGGAAGGGGTTTCTACTTTCTAGCTAGCGTCAAGCACTGCATCTGACCGTACAGCTTTTAAAAACTTTCCATCTTTTTCTTTTCGGGTAATTTTTTTTTTTTTAAATGGGATTTAAATTAAAACCCTCCGTTGGGATATTCCTCGGTCTACGAAATTATGCAAGTACATAGCGATACGTGGACGATAGAAGGCCGTTGAATGTGACACGCGTCGTACGATAAAGGTAGACACACTTGGAGTAAAAAAGAGGTTGATTTGAAAATAGTACCTGCAATCAAGAGAGAGAGACCGTCTTCTCCGTAATCATCAGTTCCGTCCTTTATTTTCTTATTTTTTCTTTTTACTTGATTTTACCTCTCCTCACCTGTTTGCTCTAATCCCACTTAACTGTTGTTTCGTCTCTTGTAAAATGAAACTGTAGAAAAAGAAAGGAGAAGAAGAAACATGAGAGATATTTACGTTCGATTTTCTGAAGGTATCGGAATAGATTCTTTTTTTTTCTTAAAGAAAAAGCTAGAAAATTAGCCTCAGAATGGTTCTATAAAGAAGGAATAGAAGAAGGTCACGAACGCTTCAGACTCGATTGGATCATCCATTAGTTGTTCTCTCTTCTCTTGTTTTTTTTTTTGTTTTCTGATTTCTGCTTCGAAGGTTCGTCTTCTACTCTTCTTCTTCTTCTTGCTTGGTTGCTTTCTCATGTTCTTCTTCTAAATCTTTCATGAGCTTCTCTCTTGGTTTAGTTTTTTGTTGATTTTTTTCTTATGTGGAGATTATTTCTGATGGTCAGTTAGTTTGCAGAACCGTGTGTGAGTTTCTTTTTTTTTATTATGTTTTGAGGTTTACTGATTGATTCTTCTTCTGCTTCTTCCTCTTATTCTCTCTCATACGCGACTTTAAACTGGTGAGATTATTCGGCTGTTTTTGGGTGGGCATGAGTTGCTTTGTTTTCTTTTCTTGGCTCTTTTAGTTGTCAGATTTCGGTTTTATCGGGTTTGAGTTCTGATTTTTGGTTTTTCTTTTTTCAGGGTTTCGAGGTTTTGAAGATCTGGACTTATCTAGCATGTTCTGAAAAGTGGAATGATGGGACTTGGTATTAGAGGAGGTATAGTTTGAGTGAAAAATTCCGAGTTGACGATCGTTCTTATCTGTAACGGTTCTTATTTTGTTGCAGATTTGGTTCGAGCTTTGTCTCGGAATTGCTTGACAACGAGAGAGAGCACGCTTGTCGGCATTCATGCAAGGGCATGGCTGTTTACAAGCGTGCTTTCTCTTGTTGTCACTCGATTTGCTTCTCAAAGCTCGTTTCTTTCTTCTTCCACATGAAATATTGGTGCGTCCATGGAGGATTTCATTTCTGAACAACTTCCCTGGTAGATTCTTAACCCATCTCGTTTTCTCTTTATTTTGTTTTTTTGTTTTTTTTTTTTCTGAGTTCTTTTTCTGTTTCAAGTGCATAATGTTTATTATACTCCATTTAGAGCTTTTTGAGTGTTGCTTGTGGAAACACGCAAACTGGAAGTGGTGATATATAGGGTTTCTTGAATGTTGTCTGGTTGACATTTAAGAGTTGTGCTTTATTGTTGTCTTTCTCATTCCTTTTCTTGGTAAAATACGGATAAAGGAAAGAACTCCTTGAAATGATTTTCCTAACAGGGGTTGCGTCTTCTCGATTTGGTTTGTTTCTTCAGCTAGATCCACACAGTCAAAACTTAAGTCTTAGAGGTTGACAGCTGTTCTCTTTGACAAGTCCAAACAATAGTTCCCTTTTTGGTGGAAAACGGCTCTCTATGACAACCGTGTTCCCTAATCTTTATCACCCTATGAAAACTTTAGAACGACCTTGTCTCTCTAACCCAACTTGACTTCTGGAGATTTCTAATTTAAATCAAGTGTTAATTAATTTTGTTATACTGATATTTTAAATTGCATAAATTGGATGATCAACCTGCCTATAAACAAAGTTCAATCAGTACGGCAATGGTCTTGTCCTACACTTTCCTGTTGAGGACATTATATCAACTTTAAACCTATCTTATGCTGTCAGTGGATGTATTTCATTGGCTGAAAAGTTGATGGTTGGAGTTTCTCCATGTGCCACGAAATTCAAGATTCTTATTGCACTTTAGTGAAGATTAGAGAGCTGGACTACAGGTCCACCTGCTTAAACATCCATTCATGATATTCTGTTTTCACCTGAGGAACCAGTTCTACATCCTTCTTAAAATAAAAAGTTGTAATTTTCTCACTCTTTTAAGTGGAACGGGTTCTAGATCCTTCTTGAAACAAAAGCTTGTAGCTTTCCTACTCTTTTAAGTGGAAACGGTTCTAGAATCTAGATCCTTTGAAACAAAAGGTTTCCCACTCTTTTAAGTATAGTCAATTCTAGATCCTTCTTGAAACAAAAGGTTGTTAATTTCCCATTCTTTTAAGTGAATTAGCTTAGCTTTCCAGGCTTGCAAAGGTTTGAATGTTGTCTATGGCTAGGAATGAGTACTCTCCATCCCACATTAGTTATGCCTGTTAACCCTATATGGTTACAGCCTTGGATCTAGTTATTTTTTTTTTCCATTTAGATCTATCAATCACTATTGGGACAGTATGAAGGATACAAAACCAATCCAAATAGGACAATTGGGTCTGACCCAATTAGACCTGACCATACTTGGTGCACCTATAATTACCAATGAAAATAGCAATTTATAATTTCATTTTAATTAGTGTTTTCAAAGCATAAGGTGCAAAAAAAAGTACAAGGACCTTTTTGCACCCAAGGTGCAAGACGCAAGGCAAGGCATGCCCCTTATTGAAGCAAGGAAAATCTTTCAAAAATTTCAAAAAATATGTAAAAATGCAAAACAAAATCAGAAAATTTGTAAAATAATATTAATGAAAAATGCATACTTAAATTTAAAACTAAATGTTTTAAGAAGGATATCATCTCAAAATAAAAAACGTAAATATAACATATAAAGTAAAAATGTAAAAAATAGAGTCGCATATTCAAGCACTCAATAAAGCAAGCACGTGAAAGTTCCAATCTTTTTTTTTTTTTTTTTTGCTTTCCTAATCACATTACTCATGGTGTATGGACCGCTTTGTATTGAGCCCCTTGTGGCAAGCACAAACAAGTCCATGTTAGGTTCTTACATTCTTAACGTATGCATAAAATGTGAGTTATAATTTAATTGTAATTCGCTGCATCTTAAAATTTGGCATTAGTACTACTTACTAGTATTGGAAAACTATAACTAGAAAATTTGGTAACATGCCAACTTGATTTGGAGAGAGAGAGAGAGAGGTCTTCTTGAGATTCCAAAAAAATCTTGTCCAAGTTGCAATCCAATTTAATTGTTGATTTTGGTGGCACCTAGGCGACAAGGCACCCTTTGAGGCTTGCCTCACCTTATCGACAAGAAATTTTGTACTATGTATTATGAAATACTTTTTTATTCTTTATTTTTTGACATTATATTTATAAAATAGGCACTATTAAACTAAAATATCCATTTTGTGTGGTTATATACTAATTTCTTTTTATTAATTTCTTATTTGTTAGGGTTGAATCAATACAAACATTTCTAAATGTTGTATTGAACCCTCAAAGGCTTTAGAACCTGAATCAATAAGTAAGGAGGAACTTAAAATTTTATCTAATCAACACATTTTCTACTACTATTTCTTTTCTTCTTTTCCTATAACAAAAATAAGGGTTCAACCCCTATATTTTTTGAATTTTCTTTTCCTTCTTCTTTTTCTTCTCATGAATATGTTGATATGAACTCTATAATTTGCTTATGAAAATTACGAATAATTATTAAGGGAATATGGTTATGGTACCTAGCGAACTACCTTAGGATCTATGTTTTCTACATAAAAAAAATCCATCGCCTAGGCAACTAGGCGACAAGACGCCCCCTTGTTGCCTAGCCTCACCTTGGCACCTTGAAAACTATGCAACAAGAGCTTTGCGGCCCAAGAACTCTTTACAAAATTCTCCTCACCTTACCAAAGAGCCTAATCTGACAAACACAAATTTAATCTAGCTCACCTAAGCTCATTGAAACATCCATTCTATATTCTCATTTCAATATCAGATCTCCATTTATAAAAAAATCCTTCATCTTAAAAAGAACCAAAAACATGGTCTTAATCCTTCGAAGTGTCAAAAGCGCTTTATCCTTGGACATCAATTGAATCTTTGCAAGAAACAAAGCGTCTCCCTTAATCCTATAAAATCAATACTGTTCTCTCCAGTACCATCAATTGGATCTTTGCAAGAATCAGTAGAACACTTCTCTTTATTGTGGACTGGATTGAGATTTTGCACCTAGTAAACGTTTGGTCCTATGTCGATTTTGGCTGGCTCAACCCAAGGTAGGATGTTCCCTATTCAGAATACCTAGTTCCTATTCATGAGTTTTGACAAAAAGACTTTATAAAAGTTCTTCTTGGTTGATTATCTCCATGGTATGTATACCGTACTTATCAAAGAAAATTTTTAGTCAAGTTTGCTTTGGTCTGAAACATGTATTTATGTTTGATTTGGATTGGAATATTAGTCATATTGAACTTGGAATTTTGTATGTCCAAGCCAAAGTTGACCCATTAACGGCACTTAGAGCTGCAACTAGGGTGGACCTGATCAAACCCTAACTTTTCATAGATCAAGCTTGAATAAATGGTCCTTGGGTTAGACTTGAACCTGAAAACTGACTAACTTAACTTGAGCCTGAGCCTTCCTGAGCCTACGGAGGCTTCTATAATATGCTTACTCCATGTATATATGTGCATTGTGTATTTATGTTTATGTATATATACATATGCATTGTTTATTTACAGTATTATGTGTACTCTCCTTTATATTTATAATATGTTTATGATCAATCTGTGCCCACACTCATGTGCAAACATGTAGAAACACAATGTTGAGGGATCTATTGAAAGGGAAATAGGAAGCTTCAAACAATCTGGGATTATAGGTGGCCATTTCTGATCCAACCCATCCAATTGTAGTCCACCTAAACCCTCCCACTTATCAAAGAACTATTTTTTGGATAATTTTTGTCCAATATGTTAATGCCCCTACTAGCGGAGTTACCCGTGTTGAGCACGGGCTTGTATATATTATGATAGTCTGAGAACTGGTTTTGGATCTAAATTTGACAAAACTAGTTTAGGATAATAAACATTGATTTCTTTGTCCCCAACCGAATTCAACTTCTATAGGGTAGGTTGGTGCTCGCATCGTTCGAGTGGCCCATTGCAACCTTGCATTAGGAATATCTTCCATGAATCAATTATTTGTGTTATTTTCATATTTTATATTTTTATCTTTTATATTTATATTTTTTATGTTTTTATTTTTTTTGAATTTATTTAAACAATTATTTGTGTTATTTTCTTTTGGAACCCCATTTCATTTCATCTTTACTTTTTACATATTATTATTATTTTGCTCTTTTACTTTTTTTTTTTAATTTTTACATTTTCTACTTGTTTTCCTCTCCTTTTTTATTTGTATGTTTTTTTATTACTTTTCTCTTTCTTCCATTTATCTCCCCTAAGTCTCCCATGACATGTCCGAGTCTATTAAATCAGTCTATCCATTTCACATTTCCCAATTTTTTATTATATTACTTATTCATTTTCCTTTTTTTTTTATTCTTTAGATTTAGTTAATCAAATCCTCTCGCCAATCACTCTTCCCTCTCAGAATCTACAAACAGAGTTTGTTCTAATATCATATGCCTATCACCATTCTTCATTCTCTCATTCCCTTTTTCTTTTCATTATTATTTCTCTTTTTTTTGTAATTATTATCCATTACGGTTCTGGCCTTCTAGGAGACTTAACTGAAAGAATCTATTTAAATCGATACACCCAGTTAATTCGAAGTATTAAAAAGTATTATATTCGAATAAAACAATTGATAAGGCAAACACAATTTTTAATCATACAATTCCCTAATGAAAACACTCCAAGACTTCGATTTACCCAAAACGAGGAGTAAATAATTAACGACGATTAATAGGAACCTGAAGAATTTGAAGCATGAAGGAGATCTAAATAAAGAAAAAAATAACGATAATAACAAATAAACAAGGGCACATTTCAATCCTTCTCCCTTTTTCATTCGTCATTGGCCAGGGAATTTACCGAGAACAGCTCTTCAGAGTTTCATCACCGTCTCTGGTAACTTCTACAGATCCTCGTCATCCCATTGCAAAACACAAAGAAAGAAAATAAAAAGGATAAAAAAATGAGAAAAAGGAGCTTCAGTCTGCTATAGTCGGATACTGCTAGCTGGAACAAAAATGATCTCCATGAACTGTAACCGGGAGCATGGGAGAAGAAGCAATTCCTTGGATGCAAGTTTTTCCCAAGCTTAGAAGAGGGACAGCTCGGATGATGGATATTTTGTGACTTTGCTCAACTAGTGAAGAATATGGAGAACGAAGAATCGATGAGCAGTCGGGGAAATCCAAAAATGGTGAGAAATCACCAAAAGTAGGAAGGAAAAACAGGTTGGCGTTGCTTCTAGATCCTCTGTTCTTGTTGGGGAAATCAATGAACAATATTCAGAAGGGATGGGTCATTTTATTTCTTGTTGTTTCCGTCACTATGTCGAGTGTCAGATGTTAGGGATGGTGAACGGTGTACGGTCAACTCTTCAGTTCGTTGGAGGAGATGGGGAAATCGGTCCAGTCAACCACTGGCGGCGATGATAGGGAGGGGACGTGAGAAGACGAAGGAGTAGAGAATGAAAAAGGGGAAGGAAGGAGAGAGAGAGAGAGAGAGAGAGAGAGAGAGAGAGAGAGAGCGGGCAGGCGGAGAAACCGCCGCTGCCTGGAGTTGCAACGGTGGTGATTGATAAAACAGAGGGAGGAGAATGAGAGAGAAGAAGAGAAATAGTTCCTTCCAGAAGATCGCCGAGTTGGTAGGCATGGACGAAAGCTGGAGAAGAGATTTCACGTGACAAAAAACTTCACATGCAGATACCTCATCCCGCTAGAAGCGATTTTCACACGCGAAATAAAATTTCACTTGTGGGTACCCAATCCTGCAAGAAGGGAAGGCCACGCCACCTGTGGATACCCAATCCTGAAGATGTTCCTCGAACTTTGAACTTGCTCATAGATGGTCTCTGGTTCAAGGTCTGGATTTTTTTGGAAGTCGAAGGGTTATTTTGGAAGAGTTGCTCCAAGGTAGAAGACAATGAAATCTTGGAAGACTGGAGGACACATGGAGTAGTGAGAGAGGAGAAAGGTAGGAAGCTTGAGGGTCAAGTTTCTAAGGAAGCTAATTCGTTACAATGAGTGTCGATACGGGGGCTTCTTTGGAAAAGGAAAACAATTTAATCTCTCTTGAAAATAGAGAAAGGGGTGGATGTTATGACTTTCATGGAGATTGTTAAAAAGGGTGCATTTTCATGTATAAGATGGGGCCCTTAGGAAGAAAAGGTGCAACATGAGATTAATAAGGTTAAACTGGGTGGAGAGAGGAACAAATAGGGGATGAAATAGGGTTAGGAGACTAATAAAGTGGGGGAGGGTGGCCCACGTGATTTTTTAAGTTGATCACATGGGTCGATCCAAATTGATGGAAAAGTTTGGGGATTTGATGGATGATGGTATCAATCCATCATCTTCCTCCTTGATTGCTGTTTGGGTGGTAAATAAAAGGGTAAAGATGACAAGAAAAGCTATGAAGAAGAAAAAAGATGTCTTGATTCCCACTGATGAAGGATTGGAGGGAAGGGTATGAGGATTGCATATGGTAAGGGGTTTGATGGGTTGTCTGCTTGATTAGTTTTGGAAAGATGGGAGATAAGTCTTAGATCGGGACTTTGGTTATGTTTTGGGTTGTGCATGTGAGAGGTTTTGGGTTTATTTGGTTTTGTTTTGTTTAAGGGCTCTTTTTTTTGGATTTGGGTTGGGTTAGTTTGATTATGGAGTCTTCGGATGATACCTTGTCACCTTTTATAATCTCTGCTGTTTTTCTTTAAAAAGCTTATTCTTTATTTATTTTCAAAAAAGTTCTTTTTTTCCTTTTTGCTTCAAGTGCTGCATGAAGGAAGTTTCACTCAATTTTTATTTCTATCTCCTTTCTCTTGCCTAATGTTCCTCTTTTGTTTCCCTTTCTCTTTTCTCCCTTCCATTCCCCCTCCTCCCTATTCTCCCTCTTTTTCTCTCTCCTCCCCCTCTCTTTCCACATTTCTCCCTCTTTTCTACATTTCTTTATCCTCTCTCTTCTCTATCTCCTATTCTTCTTTTATTCTCTTCCCCAAATTTTCTCTCTTTTCTTTCCCCTCCTCCTTTCTCTTTTCCCTCGTTTTGCCCATTCTTTTCCATCCCTATTCTCTTTTCTCTCTTTCTCCTCTCTTCTACATACTCACTTTCCTCTCTTTTCTCTTCTATCCATTCTCTCTCCTCCCTATGCTCCCTCCTTTTCTCTATCCTTTCTCTTCTCTCTCATATCATCTCTCTCTCTTTCTCTCTTCTACACTTCTCTCTCCTCTCTCTCCTCCTTTCTCCTACATTTCTTTCTCCTCTCTCTTTTCTATCTCCTATTCTTCGATTTTCTCTTATATCCTCTATCCCCCCATGTTTCTCTCTTCTCTCTCCTGTAATTTTGATAATTGAATTTTAAATTCATTAATCAAAGAATATAAGCTGCTACAAGCATCCCTTGGAGAGGCGCAAGGTGTAGCCTCTCCTAGACATTACAGTGAAACAAGAAAAAACCAAAAAAAAAAGTTATAGACCTGCCCATTGGACTCTAATTGTCATGTGTCTTGTTAACCATTTAAATTTTTTCATGAGATCCCTATAGCTCCAAGTAATTGAACCAGGGTTCTGCAACCAACCCACAATCACCTTGGAGTCCCCTTCAATTTGTAATTTTTCTATCCCAAGTTGGTTGGCAATCTGAATTCCTTTTACAACAACCAACAGTTCAGCCCTTGTAGAATCACCTACTTCCACCAGGCCTGAAAACAAAGATAAGATATTGCTTTCCTCAGTTCTCAAGACCTCTCCAATCCTTGTCAAACCCAGATTGCCTCGGTTGCTCTCATCAAAATTCAGTTTAATAAAACCTTCCGGAGGAGGTACCCATACTGTTACAGATTTATTCTTCTGAGAAGTCGTGTTAGCTATTAATTACAACCCAGTTTCTCCAAAAATCATCAAAGGAAAAATGAGTGAAGGAGTATAGGGTTCTCAACCAATGTATAGCTTTAGTTAATATACACTCCTTCACTGCTGGAATAGTTCTCTCCTTGTCAAGAAAGATTCTAGAAGGAATCTTTCCAAATAGTCCACAATGTAGTTGCTCTAATGCATCTCCACATGCATTTCCCTTTTTTGTTGGCCAAACAAAGGTTGACGAGTTCTCTCCTTTCTCTCCTTTTATTTCTCTCTCTTCTCCCTACTCTCCCTCTCCTTTTGCTTATGTGAGTTATCTCTCCTCTATCTCCTTTCTCTCTCTACCCATAAAGATTGATTAGCATAGTTTAAAATATAAACAGGTAAGATGAGTAAGTTAGGAAATATGTGGATTGGGTTGGTTTGCAAGCCATCTACCTATTAGAAATATGAGTCATCAATTGCTGTGGATGGTTAATGAATTGGGTTGGTATTCAACCCGCACCAAACCCATCCTTTTGCCACCCGTCTTTTGGATCCCACCTTAATTGTGACAAAGGCATAGTTTTCACTAGGAATTTTAGGATGGCCAATTAGGTGAAATGATTGTTTTTTAGGTACAAAAGGTTCCATTTAAAACTTTAGGCCTACCAAAGGCAGGGCACAAAGGTCATCAAAAGAGACAAGACAAGGTCTTTCATTGTCCAAGTGGTTTCTCAAGCATTCATTAACATATTTTTGAGTGAGGGACACTATTTAATGTAGGGCTGATTTCGTCCTAGCTGGACTGGTAACAGATTTAAGAAATTAAAGAAAAAAGTGATGATGGTAAAGGATTAAGTCCAATGTTTGGGGTTGAGAGGCTAGGAGTATGTCTATTTTAATGCTGAAATCTAGAGAGAGAAACAAAAAATTTCAATATCCTTAAGGTTGGAATGGAATTTCTTCAGGCTGTTTAGATGAAGGTTTATGCAGTGAACAAAAATTGGATTGAATTTGGAAGGGGTTTGAGAAGGTTTAGCACAAAAAGACAAGAGCTCTCAAAACCTTAAGAACTAAGGTTTTTAGTAGAAATTTTACAAATCGTTTTAATGGGTTGAAAAAGGACCTTAGATAAGGTGGATGGAAATCAGATCTAGTTTTCACCACAGGTTTGGTAGGGAAGCTTTAGATAGAAAAGTTAACTCTCTCTACAAAGGATGTGCAATCAGCTCATAAGACTTAACATCACCCCCTGCCCCCATATCAATAAACAAAAAGGCTAACCCTATATATAGCTACCAGGATATGATTATGATACAGATTTTTTTATATCTTGCTTAGTTAACCCCCACTGCTGCCGAATTTCCATAAATATTGAATTCATGGATTACTGTTCTTTATTTTCTTCTTATGGGGTGCAAGTAGGTTAAGCAGTTTAGATAGTGACAACAGTTATAGAAATAAGGTAGTGACAGTTTTCCAACTAAATTGAGTGAATGTACATTTGATTTAGTGAATAATAATCTTGCCACCATTTCCTAGGCAAGTAATGACAAATGCAAGATATGGTTAGGGATACATTTGCTTTAGTTAGAAAGAGATGCCTAATCATGACAACAATAGCACATTAGCATGAGATGCAGATTAGTATTAATATTTTGACCCTAGCTAGAGTTGCAGTTGGCTTTGGGTTTAATATCATGCAAATCGACTAGATAATGTCAGTCACAAAATCAAAGAAAGAAAGTTATGATGGTGAGTTGTTTTCTTCTCTGCATGCTCCATCCAGTATTCATTGTAAAGCCAAGCATGGACAATTTACTTGATTGTTAGTTGTTACTAATGAATAGTTGAGAAACAGTATAGCACACTGGAGTTATTTGTGTTATCTACTTCAATCTGCAAAGCTTTTTTTGATAATCCTGAGCTATATCAGGATGTGTTTTTCATTGAATTTTGGTTTTCTACCAAAAATTTTACAAGAAAATTTGGTGGTTTTTCTAGCAAGTGGGCTTCCTCTCTCTCTCTCTCTCTCTCTCTCTCTCTCTCTCTCTTTCTCTCTCTCTCTTCTCTTCTCTTCTCTTCTCTTTTGATTTATCCTTATAGTTGAGGATTTGAACAAAATCATGTGTAAAGAATATTGGATGTGGCTCCAATTATTTCTTCACATAGAATATATTGACATGCTTACGTTGTTTGAAGTTTCCATCTCCCAGGTTGAAAAACTCAAGGCTCTATTATGTTGAATTGGCTTTAGAGTTGCATGCCAATCTACTAGAAAGTGATAAGGAGTATTGTGTTGAATAAGACATTCTAATTTAGTTTTGACAGCATCCTTGGGAAGGAAATTAGCAACTTGACCTTTGATTATCACAAGCATGAGAATTTTTATTGGAAGTAACCTTTTCTCCAATGAAAATTTAACCAAAATCACAATATGTTAATAATTCTATCATGTTGAACTAGGGTGGCATTTGATAACTCTGAAGTTTGATTTCCGAAAAAGTCAAAAAGCAATTTTTCAGGTCTGAAGTTTGAAAACTAGTAGAAATGCTTTTCTGCTTTTCAAAGCCTCTGAAAAAATAAGTGTCTGAGTTGGGATGATATTCTAATGTCTGAAACTATAAATTTTGCCCAAAATAGATTGTTCAAGTTGGAACGGACTAGTTGTAAATTGTAGCTGCAGCAGAGATAAATTGAAGGTCAGGTTCAATGGTGTGCTGGTGGTAGCAATCAGTCAATGACCAATTGATCCATTCTATCTCCTCTACTATATTTGGTTGATGAGAAGAAGAGTAGAGATTTGGGACTAATTTGACTATGGGTAAACAGGTAATCCAATGATGCTCAATTCGGTTTCAGTAGTAGGATGAGGGTGAGGATGAAGTAGGGGAGAAAGAGAGAAAGAGAAATGTTGTTAAGAAAGTTGGGAGGCAGGGTGCTGTTGGTGATGCTCTACTTGAATGGAAACTGTCGGCTGTGAAGAGGAAGGTGTTGGGGAAAGAAAGAGAGAAAGAAGAGAGAAGGAAGAAGAGAAAGGAAAAAATAGGAAAAGAAGAGGAAGAAGAAAGAGAGAGAGAGAGAGAGAGAGGCTGTTGGACTGGTTCAATCTGTTGAAGAAGAAGAAGAAAAAGAGAGGAAGGAGGAAGAGAAAGAAGAAAGGGAAGGAAAGAAACATGATAAAATCCCCCTCTCTACATGTGGTTTGGTTGGAGTTCAAGTGTGTTTGGTCTTCGCTGGGTTGGTGTTCAAACAAAGGGGATGATGAAAGGTTTTTCTTTGGTGATTTCAAAATGAGTTTAAGAAATGGAAACATGGGTCATTTCAAAATGTTTTAGGGTTATTTAGGATTTTGGCCAAGCTTTGAAATGCATCTAACCGTGTTAAGTGATTGGGCCATGTCTTACCATTTTAGAGCTATTTTATCCTTTCAGAGTTCGTGTTTAGACATGAATGGAAACGAGTCACACATCTGAAAATCAAGTTTAACGTCTGAAAAAGTGTTATCAAATTCCATCTAAGTTATGAACTACATATATAGTATTTTTATTATCATATTACAGCTTTGTATGGACATCCACAAGTATATCCAACTTCTCCCAACAAACTTAACCCACAAAGGCTGGATACACTATGGACCATGGCTTTATACTCAGCATCATAACTCAATTTATCAATTTATCAATTATCTATAGTTTCTTACATGCCACAATATTTCCACATACCAAAGCACCTTAGTAGATTTTTTATCATCTAAACAGCATCTCAATTCGATTCAAGTATTTTAGAACTCTTTCTGTCAATGTTCAAACCTGAATTGTTCACAAACCCAAAAAAAAAGCTTCTAGGAAAAGTATTATGAATAGAATAGAATATATAAGGTATTATGATCTAGAATCAAAGTATCAGTATCGAGTTTTGTATCAGACAACTTAGATATGGCTACATTTTGGAAACACATGTATACTGACAAAAGATATTAGAACCCTTGAATATGCTAAGAAATGCATACAAATTACATTAATAACACTAAATCTATATTTGAATCATAAAAGGTATAAGCACATGAGAAATGTACACTTTGATAGGTATATGAAGAGAAACATTGCAATCAACACTAATGGGACCCTAAAGCATGTACACATAATACAATAATTATCACTTATAATTTTGAATTTTTATTAAAATTTTGAGAAAATATATTTATTTAGTATTTTTATATAGATAATTTTTTTTTTTCAAATAATAAATATGTTTTCATTTTTAACATATATTTGCTTTATTTTACATATAATTGTAAAATAAAACATATAAATCATATAAGTAGATAAATTACTTAATTTTATAATTTTCATCTTTTATTAATTTTGTGGGAAACAGTAAATCTTAAATTATTTATTTCAGTTTTTTATAATTATAATTTTCAATTTTTATTATGTTGCAAAAATTTATTAGTATTTTTATATAAATAATATCTCTACTTTTCCATATAAATAATATCTCTACTTATTTTTTATTAATGAAATTTTTGTTATTGATAAAAAAAATCTCTATTTTTGCATATAATAAATGTTTTTTTTTCATTTTTAACATATAATTTATATGTAAAATAAAAAATTAAGATAGATAGATAAAATAAAGTAATTTTATAACTTTCAATTCTGTAGAGAAGATGGGCCAAATGGCCCATAGGCTGTTTATCCTTTTTATCTTTTATGTTCTTTGCTGTAATGGGCCTTAATCTGGGCTTTATTCTTTCTTATGTTATGTTTTTTTAATTTTCTGCCCAGCTAGGGGCTTCTTTGTAAATTACTAAAGTTTAACTTAATGAAATAGAGTTAAGGGAGTAAGAGAAGAGATTATGTTCGAAAATCTCTCTCTGAACCCAAGTTGCCACCACCTTCTGCTTCTTCTTCTCTCCTCTTGAACTCTGATTTTTGCTACTTTCTTTTGAATTTTTGCAACTTTCTAAACAGTTCTTTTTTCTCAAAAGGTTGTTTTTCTTCTTGGTATCAGAGCAGGCTCGTTTATTCCCTTTTTTCACCGTTTTTCCCCATACAGTGTATGGAGAACTGAATCGTATGAATAGTTAAAGAAACCTATTTTAGCCCAGTTGTTAGTGGTTTATGGAGAGAAGGGGACTGGTTTTGTCGTCCTCTTGGCAGATTCAAGTGTGTTGCCCGAAACCCTAATTTTCTAGAGAAATCTGATTGCGGGCCCCACAGGGAGTTTGACCTGGGCACTCTGTGACTGAAGGCCTTCTCATTCTTCTTCTTGACGATCGAATCAAGTGGATTGGTGTTCTATGAAGTCTACAAGGAGCATCTGAGTTTTCTCTGTTTCTCCCAACTTCCGAGTGTGACGCAGGTTACTGGTACGGCTGCATAAAGGTTGGCTCACAACCACAATTTTTGTTTTGTCTTCATTTGTTGTTATTTGAAGTTGTTTGAAGTCATTTTTGAAATATTTAAGAAGATGAATTCCTCAGACTTTGAAAACAAGCATGTTGCTGAAGCCGGACAAATTCCGGGAGCCTTTGTAGACTCTCTACTGGCTGTGACCACAGTCAAGCTGGATGGAACTATTTGTCTGGCTTGGTCACAATCAGTAAAAATTCATATTTGTAGTAGAGGCAARTGGGGTTTTATCTCCGGGAGCAAAAAGGCTCTTCCAGAAGATGATCCGTCATATGAAAAGTAGATGCAAGGAAATTATACTGTTATTGGATGGCTTGTGAAATTAATGCAACCACAAATTAGTCAACACTATTTGTGGATGAATTCAGCAAAGGAAATTTGGGATAGTGTTGCTGAACCCTATTCCCAAAAATTAAATGTGGCCAGGGTTTACAAGTTGAGAGGTGATGTGAAGAATTTGAGACAAGGGGAGAAACCATTAGCTGTATACTTCTCAACACCGAAGTCTTTATGGCAAGTAATAGATTTGATAGAAGTTGTAGTCTGGGACACCACTAATTTCTTGTTTGGCCCAATCGCAAATAGATAGCCTTTAAATCTAGCAAAGACAATTGAAACCAAGATGTCTTGGTGCTTCCTCTTCCTACTAAATCTGCAAACTACTAGAGAGGTCTCCCTAAACTTCTTTACATCCTCACATTCCTCATTATTTGTTTCCAATTCCAACACCCAGTTTTCTCAAACAATTGGATTGCATCATTAACCTCATTCTTTTTCTTGATTGCTTCAGTAATGTCAGTCGAAGTAAACATCCTTGTGGCTGTTTACAGAATCCAAATTCCAATACTTAATCCAAAATCCAGTCTGTTCAAATATATATCTGAATGAAAGGGGATGACATTTCGATGATCCTTCCTACCAATGTCACTTTAATCTCTAAAACTGCCCCTGAGCAATATTTCTTCTATGCCCCAATTCAACCCCCAATCTACCTGTTGATATGTTTCACCAACCCTTGGACTTGGATTACCCTCCATCAGTATCTTTGAAAACACCTATCTTTTCAATAACCACCTCTTGCTCAGCATCCAAACTTGGCCCCATACAGGTCCGAAACAGCCTGAGGTGACTCACACAGTTAAAGCCGGAGAAAAGTTCAATTTACTATACATTTGATGGCATTTTCAGATATGACCCTATTATACCATCTAGGTTGAACTTTGTTTGGAAGGTCTATGGTTGGACATATCCTTGCTTAGACCTATGTTGGAATTTATATGCCTTGTCCAATAACAAGAATTAGACCATTTCCAAATTGTTCTCCTTAGCAAATGAGGGTCATGGAACTTGGGGTTGAAAGAAGAGTTTAGAGATTCTAAAACTATAGGCCTTTTGGAAGATTTCCCTCTCTATATCTGTTTTAGACAAGAGAATTTGGTGTCTGAAGTGATGTAGGATACGGTAGGAGTCTTACAAATTTCGGATATAGTGGTAGGCCCTCTGGGGTGATGAAAAGAGATTTGGGTGATTAATGATGAATAATGGAGATGGAGAAGCAAGTATGACAATTTTCTGTACACCTAGAATGATCAACGATGTTAGAAATATCAGAGTGAACAGAAAAGAGACAGCTAACTTTGAATAAGAAATCAACGAGAGAAGGAATAGAAAGAACAAGTACCTGGAAGCAACCACAATTTACTTGAGCAAAATTTATTTTACGAAATCAACTCTTTTAAATTTCACTTACAATGCTTCTATTTATTGATTTGCCATAAAGAACTCAGGTTTCATTTTAGAATCTATTTTGGGCTAGGGCACTGAGTCAAAACAACTTTTAGGGAAATTGATGCCCTAGCAAAAAAGATTGGCCCCTTGGAAATACATACAAGCTTTTAGGGAAATTGATGCCCTAGCAAAAAGATTCAACGTGACTTTCAGATGGGGAAGGAGGACTGCCAATGGGATGGCAGATTTACTTGCAAAACAAGGAGTTGATAGGCCTCTTCTATGTTGGGAAAATTTGTGTAATATGATGTAATGAACTCTTTTTACTGATGAAAAAACACTAAAAACCTACTAAAGTTAACTTATTGTGAAGAAATCAGAAATTTATGAGAGTAGTAATTCATAAGTTTACTTTAATTTGTAATTACAAGTACTGTAGATAGAAAGTCTGAAGTTACCATAAAAAGTAAATTTGTTGTAACACTAACAGTAAATTTCTAGGACTTAAAGCTCTATTGTTAAGAAACGTACAATTAGAAAAACACAAAAAGTACCAATATCCCTGACACCGAAAAAATCTGAAATTCATTCGGGAATTGGAAAAACTTATTTGTTTCTCCGTAGTTCATTGTGCTTAATTTTTAGAACACTTCACCAGAAAAAAAGAAAAGAAAAGCTTTTCTCGATTCTTTCCTACTAAAGTCATTTGGGAGGATCCTTCTATGCCCAAGGTTAAATCCTTCTACATTCTACTGGGAGGTTAGACTCCAAATTGTCAATACTTGTGAGATGTTTCCAAAGAAGATGTATGACTCGGTGCCTTTTATTAATCAATCTTTCTTTGTCCTGCCAGTTCGCATCTCAGGCATGGAATCTTTTTTTGATAAGTAGGCATGGAACTACTTTGCCTCCCTCTTTGGGACATCATGGAGTCTGCCGACAAATGTTAGAGATTTCATTAATCTTCTATTTTAAAAGTGGAGATAGTATTAATCGGTTTTCTTGTCCTGCTAGTTAGCCTAGTTTGCATCTCAGTTGTGGAACGACTTTATCTCCCTGTTTAGGACATCATGGATAGTGCCTTCAAATGTTAGAATCTTTTATTATCTCAAATGGTCATTGTCATATGAGAAGGTGGCAATGCTGTGGCACTATATGGGCAACAATGCCAAAGATTAGGACTATCCAGTCCACTTATCCCAAGACCCCAGATAACTGGGACGAAACTTTGGGTAATGGCCTTTATACTAGAGCTTCTATTTTGTGGAACATATGGAAATAAGAATGAGTGATTATTAGACAAAAAAAATCAATGATAATGATGACAATTGCAAATTAGATTTTGTTAAGTAAGGTATTTAAAGAATTTATCAATGCTCTGGAAAAAAGGTTAGCAGACTATAGAATACTATAGCATTACTTAGTTTGTTAGGGTCCATTGGTGTTGGGAACTCATTAAAAGCTCAATTTATTCCTAATACAGGGATTGTTGTTTGCTTCAACAGCTAAATGGAAAGAATTACATGTGGTTGTCAAATGGTGATTAAATAAATGACACCATACAAGGGTGTACCATGGATGCTAAGAATCTTGGCTAGAGAAGCAAAGTCTCTAGCCACTAACTTGAATTGCTCATTTTAGGTGATTCCTTGGAGCTACAAATTCTTTGCCAGATTCCCTAGCTCATTTTAGCAGTATAAAAATGACACCATACAAGGATGTACCATGTTGTGTAGGGTACTCCAAGACCCTGAGAAGATTTGTAACTAACAGGCAGACGTTAGTAATTTTTATACTGCTTCAGACCTTACTATCTTTTTTTTTTTGGACACAAGGATCTATTTTTTACTGTTTCTTATTAAATCTGTCTCTTACTAGAAGGGTGGTTAATTCAATGGGTATTGAATGCATTCCTACCTTACCCCCCCCCTGTTTATCGTTTGAGCTATATGCTTGAATTGTTTACCTTAACAAAGGTGATATGCCATGTGCAACTCAATGGCATTTTTTCTTTTTTTATTTTAGGGGGAAACCCTACCTTATAGGATATCTTCTTTCCCACCCCCTCCCCTGAGAATAAAAAAGAATCAACTTAACTAAGCATTAATTCCAACTGTTTCTGGTCAGCTACACAAATCAATTGTGCTCTTGAGCTATGTTTTCTATCAAATTCTAAGTCCTCAGGTAATTTCTTACCACTTCAGAACTCTGTTACCGAGGTAAAGCGGTGAAACATCTGGATATGGTCTCAGATATGGAATTTACTTTAAAAATTCAAGCATCAAACTCAATATGATACCTTCTACAGGTATCCAGGTATTATGGCTTCAGACCATATTTTCCTTGGTCTTTCCTTAACCTTTTGAAGCCTTCTACCTGCATGAAGTCACTCCATAGTAGTCATCTCTGCACATGACCAAACCATCTCCATTGACTACATCTCATCCTTTTACTAATTGAAGCTACTCCTAATTCATTCTCGAATACATTCATTTTTTTATTCTATTTTTTGTAGTTTTTCATTCATCCATCCCCAAGAAAAAAATGTTGGTAAAACTATTCTCTCTTAGTCCACAGTTTCATTAAGACTCATGTTCTTTAGATGATGGATTAGCTTGCCATATATTGGACAAATTAGAAAGAAAGGTAGGATAACTTTTAAATTTTATAAGGTTTTGGTAATTCCTTTTTTCTAATGTAGTAAATATTGTAAGGATTTTGGTTTTAATTGGTTTTCTGTTCTGTGTGGCAATAGTGGAATAATATAAAGATCATATAAAGTTATTAAGATCTATTTTATGCATATGTGACAGTTAGTGATTGCTTATGAGAAAGTAAAAGGCAAAAAAAGGAAAAGATATACATGTAGGACATATGTTACCTTGGCAGATATCCAAGTCTAGTGTATTTATAATACTATGATGAACTAGTTTCCTTCCGTAGAGAGTAATTCACATGTAAAAATGCCCTGACACATGGTAAAGACAGTTATAATACACCTAAAGCATACACCTCCCATGTAGATGCATCTGTGAAAGCATAAACCTTGTATAGGGTATAGGTTCTGTTTATGCATTATTCAGGATGCAGACACCTCCGAGGATGCCCAAATTATAAATATAAACTTATGTTTGCATGGTATCACAATTCAAATGCAATAAAGAGATGATGCTCAAGTGCTTAATTTCAGAAGAGAAACAAGTTGTAAACAACATGTGTTTACTGAGAAAGAATTAGTGGAGATGGAGAGGAGATGAGGGGATGGGAGAAAAGTGTAGACTGTAGACTGAAGATCAGATTCCTTGCTTCCATCTATAAATGGGTACATCTTCCTTTTTTTATATATATTTGGAGCTGTTAGTGGGCATTGCTTGGTAAATCATTGGCAAGGTTTAAAATGTCGATGTCGATGGAAATGTTGCTTACCAAAATATAGGATATATGTCGGAAATGTCGAGGGGAAATATTGTAAAAATTAGAGACATTGTGGAAATGTTATGAAATATGTGGAAATATGCAAAGATATTTT
>NW_010729125.1:3809819-3868492 GCF_000365185.1 Nelumbo nucifera
TATTACTTAAAAAATATTTTATGTTTTATATTATAAAGTAATTTATTTATTTTTTTGTTTTTATATTTTGTTAATTCTTTTTTATAAATATTTTATTTGAAATATTAAATAGAAATTATTAATGGAATAATCTATATTAATATACTGTATTATATTAATATAATATACTAATATATTATATTTTTTATGTACATTAGTTGACATATTAGGAAAAACTGTATTTTTTTGGTTATTTGGACCGATTTGGTCGACATTTCCGAAATATAGGAAATGTTGACCGACATAATGTAATTTGGCGAGCCTCGACATCAACATATGTCGATGGGCGACATTAGCGACATTTGGCGACGTTTGAAACCATGATCATTGGATAACAAGTGGTGCTCTCAGATTCAAATCTATATTTTTTTATTTATTTTCTCAAGAAAAAAAAAGGATATGAATATGAGAGCACCACTTGTGCAAGAAAATGCCAAATGTGAGGTCCATATGTAGTTTACCCTTCCAAGGTCCTATATTTTTTTAAGGCCAACTTTGTTGTAATGGGGGGGGGGGGTGCTTCCATGTGGGCTTCACCCTTTACTCATCTTGTCTGTACTTTTGTAAGTTATGCATATATATCTTTATTCATCAACATATACTGTTGTAAGTTATGCACACTTACAGTATAAAATGTTGCGCCCTATGACCACGGTACACTGGGAGAGAAAAAACTGATTATATATATGCTTTCTGTTAATTTCTTTAGATTTTTTTTTTAAATTGATTTGATTGCTTTCACTCTAAAAATTTTGATAAAAATGAAATAAGACACTTGTTAATAGAGATATATGTTGATGTTATGAAATTAATATAAACAAGTGTTATGTAATTCATAGTTATCAAGGCGACACCTAGGCGGGTGCCTTTGGAGACTCGCCTTACCTAATCATCATGCAGTTTTGTACATTGTGTTATAAAATACTTTTATATTCCTAATTTTTTGAGATTATAATTATAAAATAGACATTATTAAACTAAAATATTCATTTTGTGTGTTTATATACTAATTTCTTTTTGTTATTTTCTTATTTGTGGGGTATAATCAACACAAGCATTGCTAAATGTTGTATTTTCTTCTTCTTTTCCTATAACAAAATAGGGGTTCAACACCCATATTTTTTGGATTTTCTTTTCTTTCTACCTTTTCTTATGAATATGTTGATTTTGTATACTTCAAGATGAAGTTTATAATTTTCTTATGAAAATTTTATATAATTATTAAGGAAATATGGTTATGGAACCTAGGGAACCACCCTAGGATATATGTTTTGAACTTGAAAAAAAATCCATCGCCTTGTGACTAGGTGGCAAGGTGCTCCCCCTTCACCTAGCCTCACCTTGGCACTTTGAAAACTGTTGTAAGGCTTATTTAATTGTTACTTTATAGTTACTATTAGTAGGTTGTCCTCTTAAGATACTGTCAGTTAGTTATTTTTCCTTTTTTCTTATTAGTTTGTTTCTAGGGTGTGCCGCTAGGGGTATACTTGTAATTTCTACTTTTTTATTAAGTTAATATAAATAGAGAACTGGCGGCAGCCAGAGATAGTTTTCTTCTCCTCTCAATCGTATCTCCCTTTCCTTCTCTTTCTCTCTCTCTCGTCTCCCACTCTCCATGAATGATTACATGGTATCAGAGCTAGGTTTTTGGACTGTAAAAGAATTTCGCTCCCTCCTGTTTTGAACCTGCTTCGCCGTTTTTTTCCTTCTTTAAATTCCTGGACGTGGAAGACAAAGAAACCCTAGCAGATTACTAGCGGCACCTCTTGTGGGTTCTTCCTTGGTCGTAATATCAAGGAAACCCTAGTTGAAGAAGGGCGATGCTGATAGAGACTTCTTTCATTCTCTGTTCGATGCTGTGAAGTCGATTTCTGGTTGGCACCTTCGTACAAATTGTTAGACAGTATGGGCTGTAGTCGAACTGACAGTAATGTCTGCCTTGGCTGTGTTGGATTGATTACCGGGCTAGTTTAATGACTGAACCATCTCAGAGTTGATTTCAGCAGTTTCTAGTTCTCTTCCTTACATCCCAGAAGTAAATTCCTTGAGGGTTGGTATTCTGCTTGTGACTGTTGTATAGTTGTGTGGGATTTGGACTGTTTTCAGTAGTATTCTATGGCAAATTATGAATCAACTTCATCGGGGGTTACACCGACCCGCAGCACAGCTGGTATGGGAGGTGAAAACATGATGTTTCCCATGCCAATTACCCCTTTAAATGGTCTAAACTACCTGGAGTGGGCTAAAAGTGTAAAACTCTATGTAACGACAAGGGGAAAAGCTGGTTACATAAATGGAAAGGTGAAAGAACCCAAGGGTGAGACAGCTGAACATGATAGGTGGGACCAAGAAAACAGTACGGTGATGTCTTGGCTCCTTGCAGCCATGGAACCTGATGTGAAGAAGAACTTTATGTGGGCAGACACCGCTAGTGAGATCTGGGAACAAGCCAAAACTACCTATTCTGAGCAAAGGCAATATGCCAAGGTTTACCAGTTACAAGCTGAATCTTCAACCTATAAACAGGGAAACCGTAGTTTGTCTTCATACTATTCAGCCCTTACCTCCATATGGAAAGAATTGGATCATTATCAGGCTATAGAGTGGAAACATGATGATGATGCTAAGGCCTACAGGATGCTGGTCTCTCAGCAACGTGTGTTTGCCTTCTTGTTGGGATCGAACCCTGCCTATGAATTTTTGAGGGTTCAGATCCTAAGAACCAAAGAGTTGTCGTCGGTTCACGAGGTATACTCCCTTGTTCAGTCGGAAGAAAGTAGGCGGAGTGTGATGGTTACAGCTGAGGGAGAGCAACAAGTTGCTTTGGCTGTGATGAATAATAACTCCACGGGAAACCCAAGTGGGTAGTCAAGAACCAGGAACATGGTAAAAGTCAAGGTCAGAAGAAGTTGAACACAGCACAGAATGCAACACATGTGGCAACCCAAGATACTCAGGTTGCCGGTACTACCTGGGACCACCTTAATAATTCTGACCCCAAGGAAGATATAATGAATTCCTTCGGAGAACACCCGGAGTCTTATAGTAGGGCTTTGCGACAAATGGATAGCTTAGTCACTGGTAGTCCCTCTACTTCATTTGCATCTACATTAGGTAATACAGCTTCCGCATTCCATGTCACTCCCACGGGTTCCCCTTGGATCATTGACTCAGGGGCCTCCAACCACATAACCGGTAAGCCAAACTTGTTTCAGACTTATAGCCTTTTGTCGGGAAGCGATAGAGTGAGACTTGCAGATGATTCATTTTCCTCCATTGCAGGCCAATGATCAATATCTCTTCCCCATGGCCTTAACCTGAATTGTGTATTGCATGTCCCTCAACTTTTTATAAATTTGCTTTCAATTAGTAGTATCACAAGCTCTTTAAACTGTAGTGTAACCTTTTTYCTGGCTCATGTGTTTTTYAGGACCTAACTTCTGGGAGGACGATTGGTAGAGGGAGCCTAGTGGATGGTCTCTACATTCTCGACAACAAAACTGGTCTCTTGGTGTCATCCTTAGAGTAAAGTCGTTTAGGTCATGTTTCTTTTGAAATAGTAAAGTCTTTGTTTCCAGTTTTATTTAAGTCATGTTCAGTGTTAGAGTTCCAGTGTCAAACATGTCAGTTGAGCAAACAATGTAGAACAACTTTTCACTCAAGTAATAAAAGATCAAATGTTCCTTTTCATGTTGTGTAGTCTGATGTATGGAGCCAACTTATGTATTCTCTGAGGACGGATATGAGTACTTTATCACATTGATCAATGATTACTCTCACTATACATAGGTATTTCCTATGCGTAGTAGAGACAAAGTTCCAAAGATTGTGAAAGACTTCTAGAGGATGGTATTTACGCAGTTTCATGTTGAAATACAGATCTTCCAATCCAACAATGCAAAAGAATACTTCCATGGTGAGCTCAATGAGTTCTTTGTCTCCCACGGATCTATTCATAGGATCTCCTGTGCCAGAACACCACAACAAAATGGTATTGCAGAAAGAAAAAACAGACACCTCTTTGAGGTAGCTCGCAGGATGATGTTACACATGAATGTTCCAAAAAGATTTTAGGTGGTTGCTATACTTGCAGTTGCTTATGTCATCAATCGCATGCCCTCTAAAGTGCTGAACCACATGGCCCCTCATCAATTATTGTACCCTTAGTCCCCTTTATTTTCCATTCCCATGAGAGTCTTTGGTTGTCGTGCCTTTGTCCATGATTTGTCTCCATCTCGAGGTAAGTTAGACCCTCGGTCCATTCCTTGTATCTTACTGGGGTATCCCTCCTCTCAAAAAGGGAATCGCTACTTTGATCCTGTTAGTCATAAGTTTTTTGTGTCTATGGATGTGTCATTCTTTGAGTTTGAGCCATTCTTCCCTACTTCTCCTCAGGGGGAGAGTAGTAGTGTGGAAGAGGAGAAGCAGGTTCAGGTATCTCTTCCTTCTATTTCGGACCTTACTCCCTTTCGTGTCTTCCAACGTACACGCCGTAGAGATCAACGATGTGATAGAGATGTGGAGCAGCCAAACATTGAGCAACCGACACCGTTAGACTCTTTGTTATTTTTGCGAGTTGGGCTAATGCCTCTTTGTTTTTTTTGCAGCTATAATGTCGGACGTGGATGCGCGTCGCCTCCTTTTGAATTCTCAGAGGGACAAGCGTAGGAAGAAGAGGTTTCGCCAAGATGAAGCATCTGCTTCTGGGGCCGCCGAGTTCGAGGCCGCGGACCTGTCCTTCGTTCCACTGCCGGAGGTCCCACCCACACCCCCTGAGGGAGTAGCCGCGAAAGGCAGTGAAGAAGAGGTCCCTCCTACGGGGCCGTACCCGCCATCTGCGCCAACTGATCCCTCTGCCATGCCAGTGTTTCCTACCGAGGGGCGAAATGAGAGCATCACCAACTATGTCTTGGCCATGCAGAGGAGTCGGGATTTGATCTTCCACGAGGAGATCGCGGAATGGTCGGGGATGCACCCTAGGCGGCTCCTGGGGCTGCCTACGACTCATTGCATGGTGGTAAGTGTTTGCTCTTTTTCTTCTCTTCTCCTTTTCCCCCCTTCTTTTTTTTTTAACTTACCCTGGCTTTCTATTGGCAGTTGATCTCTGCCCTCCATGCCATGGCTTGTCAGACGGCCGTTCACTCCAAGGATGCCCACGCCCAGAGGACGGAAGTACGGAGGCCAAGAAGGGGAGCGAGGCCCAAGGGCTACTTGTTCAAGACCAGGAAGCACGGATCTCCCGGCTGATCGAGGAGAACACTCATTACAGGGAGGAGTCCTCAAGGACGGCCGAGGATAGGGAGCGCCTTCGGCAGGAGGTTTGAAGTCTGAAGGCCACCCTCTACGAACGAGCTCAAACCTTCGACGCTGTCATGGAGGAAGAAAGGGTCAAGGTGGTGGACCGCTTTAAAGAGTCCCCGGAGTTCCGCGACCTTCAGGTCGAGTACGACACGAAGTCCTATCACTCGGGGTTCAAGCTCTGTCGGTATCTGGTCCAGAAGAAGTTTTTTGGCCTTTGCCTCGATGGCATCAGAATGAAGGGTTTGGCCCCGGAGATGGCGGATGCGGCGGAGGAGGAGGAGCCCGATTCCTTGGAGGAGACCGACGAGGACGTGGAAGTGGTGGACCCTTGATGTTGGGGTTGTTCTTCTCTCTCTTTTTTTTTTGAACTTTGAGTTTATGTTCCCGGGAGGCTGAGCCCTGTTTCCTTTTCTTTTTCCTTCCCTTTTTGGTGTATTTTCCCGGGCCGTTAGGCCTGGTTTTTTATAAAAAACTCAGTACTTAATGAAATATTTTTTTTTGCTTAGAATGGTTCCTTTCTGGTCCAAGCCATACGTATATAGGTTACCCGAGCTGTCGAGTTACCGAGCTGGCAACAAGCGAGGGTAACTGAAGTGGGAGTCATCCCGAATTACGCGAGTTACCTTGAACTATCAGGCTACCGGGCTTGGTAGCGAGTGGGGGTAACCTTGGTAAGATTTTTCCCAAGTTTCTTGCCTCCAGCTGTCCGTATAGAATCCGTCTGTTTGAACGTAGGTCCTCTAATGGACCCGAACAGTGATCGTTGCAGAGGTGATGTAGGTATCGTAGGGTTGATGCCCGAGCTATCTGCACTTTAGACTCTAGCAGGCGAGGGGGTGAGGTCCTACGCACTGTTTGGAGCCTCCGTTAGTTCGATTTCATAGCCCTCAGGCTCGGGGAGTGACTCGGAGTCCACTCCTAAGCTTTGCCCATGCCGTAGAGGCGACTAGGACTTAGTTGGTGCGGAGGTCCTTATCCGTTCGACATCTTGGACCTTAAGCTCTGGGAGCGGCTCAGTGTCCACTCTTAAGCTTTGGCCATGCCATAGAGGCGACTTGGACTTAGTTCGCCCATGCTGTAGAGGCGACTGAGACTCAGTTCGCTCACGCCGTAGAGGCGACTGGTACTCAGTTCGCCCATGTCGTAGAGGCGACTGGGACTTAGTTTACCCAAGTAGAGCGACTCGGTGTCCACTCTGGACCAACGGTCACAGGTAGTATTGCTTTAGATTGCTAATGTTCCAGACTCGAGGCACCTGCTTTCCTTCCAACGTTTTGAGCTCGTACGTGCCTTCCCCGAGTATTCATTTTACCCGGTAGGGACCTTCCCAGTTCGGCCCCAACTTACCCGCTCTGGGCTCAGGTACCATTACTTTCCAAAGGACGAGGTCGCCTACACGGAAGTGCCGCTTCTTGACCCGATTGTTATAGTACCGAGCCACCTTTTGCTGGTATGTTGCGGTCCGGATATACGCGAGGTCCCGTACCTCTTCTATTAGGTTGAGGTTGGTGCGGAGCTCGTCATCATTGGCCTCTTTGTTGTATGCTTCTAAGCGTAACATGGGTACTTCGATTTCAGCCAGGATCACCGCCTCCGTGCCATAGGTGAGGTTAAAGGGGGTTTCACCCGTGGAAGTCTTGGTAGTAGTTTGGTAGGCCCATAGTACACTGGGCAGTTCGTCCACCCATAACCCTTTAGCTCGGGCTAAGCGGGCCTTCAGTCCACGGAGTATAGCTCTGTTCGTGACTTCTGCTTGCCCGTCGCTTGAGGGTGCGCTACCGAGGTGAAGTTCTGCTGTATCCCCATCTCGGCGCACCAGTCTTGAAACTTAATATCTTCGAACTGCTTGCCATTTTCTAAGATGAGCTCTCGAGGTAGTCCGAAGCGGCATACTACATTCTTTCAGAAAAAGTTTTGTACCGTTCGAGCTATGATTGTCACTAGGGGTTCCACCTCTACCCATTTTGTTAAGTAATCCACTTCTACCACCAGGAATTTTCTCTATCCTGTCACTGGTGGGAATGGTTCAAGAAGGTCGATTCCCCACTATGCGAAGGGCCATGGGCTGGTGAGGTACTTCAGGTCGGCAGCGGGTTGGTGATGGATATTGGCGTGCCTCTGGCATTTATCACATTTCTTGACGAGCTCGAGTGCATCTGGGCGAGGGCCCTGCCCCCCAAGTGTCCGCCGCAAAGCCCTTCATGAGAGTCGTGGAAAACGAGCTCGGCCGCTGAGGGTCGTAAACAGCGCAAATAGGGGAGCGTGTAGGATCTTCTGTATAGCCGTTCATCTATAATGATGTACTTGGCTGCCTGTCGCTCTACCCTTCTAGCTGCATTGCGATCTTCAGGGAGGGTCCTGTACAGTAGGTAGCTCGCGAGTGGGTCAATCCAGGTCAGCTCTGCTTGTGTAATAGGAGCTACCTCCTCTGCCCCCCCGAGAATGCTAGGCCGGGGTAGGTTCTCTATAAAAATGGTCCTCATGGAATTGTTGCTTGTGCTGGCTAACCGGGATAATGCATCGACCTTAGCGTTCTCAGATCTTGGAATTTGCCTGATGAAGTACGATTAGAAGCCGCATAGGACCCCCTGGCCTTGGCAAGTTAGGCGGCCATTGTGGGGTCGTGAGCTTCGTAATCGCCGGTTACCTAGTTAACCACGAGCTGCGAGTCGCTGCAGATGACGATGTGCTTCGCTTGTACTTCGTTTGCTAGCATGAGTCTAGCTATCAGTGCTTCGTATTCCGCTTCATTGTTGGATGCCGCAAACTCGAAGCGAAGGGCATACTCCAGCTTCGCTCCACCTGGTCCGTATATGATGACTCCTTCCTTGCTAATTCAACAAACCGTCTACGTGGAGGATCCAATGCTCTTCATCCCAAGTTGACTTTGTTCTAATTGGGGTTGGTTCCGCACTTGTGGAGGCTTCCTTCACGTACTTGATTTCCATCAGTTCAGGTGTGGTAGTGCTGAAAGTGCATTCTGCTACGAAGTCGGCCAGGGCTTGGGCCTTAATTGTCCTTCGAGATTCGTACCGAATGTCGTATTCGTTGAGCTCTATAGCCCACTTCGTCAGCCTCCCAGATACCTTGGGCTTGAGCAGTACTTGCCTCAGAGGCTGATTGGTAAGGACAACAATCGTGTGGGCTTGGAAGTACGGCCGAAGTTTCTGAGCTGCCGTGATCAGCGCATATGCCAGTTTCTCGATCTCTAGGTACCTAGTCTCGGCATCCTGCAAAACTTTGCTCACGTAATAGATAGGTCGTTGGACCCGATCTACTTCTTTTATCAGTACCGAGCTGATTACCTTGTCACTTGCGGAGAGGTACGGTTTTAAAACATCGCCCTCCTCGGGTCGGGTTAAAACTGGGATGCTAGTCAGGTGATTTTTTAGTTCGTCAAAGGCAGACTGGCATTCCTCAGTCCACTCGAAGTCTTTACTTTTCTTAATGGCCTTGAAGAAAAGCAGGCAGCGATCTACCGACTTAGACATGAAGCGGCTCAGGGCAGCTATATGACCATTCAGCCTCTGAACCTCCTTCAACTTCGATACCACGTCGGCTAACTATGTAGCCCAGGAATTTTCCCGATGTGACACCGAAGACACACTTGTTCGGGTTTAGTTTCATATTATACTTGCGCAAGATTTCAAATTCGCATTGCAGGTCACTTATCAAATAGTTCAAAAGTCGGGTCTTGACGACCATGTTGTCTACATAACATTCTGAAGGGATGAGAGATCCAACATATAGATGGCCGAACCCTGCAGGAAGGTAGGGCGAAGTTTCAAAATTTTCTCTCTCCCATGTAGGAATCGCATTCCCTATTTTAGAAAAACTGCATTTTTCAAGGACCAATCTTGAACCAAGAACCGAACCAGATCTGAACCAAAACAGCAGGAGAGGGATATACCTGCTCCCACTAAGATGCAATATCTCCCAACAAAGATGCAATATCTCCAAAGAAGGTGTTCACGCCCAAAGAAAGACTCCAAAGACTGCTCCCACTAAAGATGACACAGTGAATGGTGGAGCAGAATCAACAGGGTCCGTCCAACGAACCGAATTCTTCAACAAGAATTCGATGGAGGCAGTGAGCACGACTTCTTATCAGCCTTTCTCCAAAGACTGGTATCAAGACACTTCTTGATCGCTCCTACAAAGGAAGGAGATCGAACTGGCTGTGGCGGCAACTGGAGGAAATCGCTGGGAGAAAATGGCGTAGTCACATTGTTGTCGTCTTCTCTCTGGATGTTCTGAGATCTTATCTCTGAGATTTCTGGGGATGCTGAGGATGATCTGAATGGTTCGCCCCCTTCCTCCTTTTATAGGCTTAAAGAAAGCTCCTAATCTCATTAGGAGTTTCCTAATCCAAATTTGTATTTGGATWAGGAGTTCTCTTTAARAGATAAGGATAAGYCCTTATCTTATCTGCAGATTAGATCAGCTCTCTCCTAATCTCATTAGGAGGTTTCCAGATCTGGACTCTCTGAGTGGATAGGGTAAGACCTTATCCTATCTGTTGATTTAATCTTATCTGCTTATTTAATCCTAGATCCACGCCCTTATTTAACTAGTCAAACTAGGCCTGTTCGAAATGGGCTTTAGGCCCAATAAGTCTAAGTGCTCAAACTTCTTCCAACCTGCTGCCCAATTGGGCTTCTTTGTATGGCATGGGACCCAAACATTGATCTACACATCAGCCATCAGCCCAGCCTTTGTTACAAGGCCTGGCTGAATTCACTGAAAAGACAGTGAACCCCCAGAAGCCCATCACATGGACTCCTAATGGGCCCAACACTTACACTAAGTGGTCCCTGGGTCAAACACCTTATTAAAACCCAGGGACTGTGGGCAAATGCAAGATTAGCCCATCAAGTATTACCCTCAATTGTCTTACACTTAACCTTTCAGCTTATAATGATCATACACTGCCCGACAAGAGGACCTCTCTCTCGGCTGCAAAGTACAGTGCTGCACTCTCTGTTCACATGGATCCCGGGAATTAAAACCTTTTGCAAACATTTTGAAACCATAATATATATATATGTATATCCATATATAAATATATTTTGCAAAACAAATTTCAACGATTGAAATCGACTGCCGGCAGATGAATTCTTAGACAAAGGGGTTGATCCTGTCACTATGATCACCCACTCAAATGAATTCTCAGACTGTCCCAACATACCCAGGTTTTGACCCCCGCTAAGGATCTCACTAATTGGTTTATCAAAAACAACCCAATCCGACACCTAGTGCAGTATCATAATCGAGTCTAGGGGTCAGGTGTAACTTTCTAGTTTTACCCACTAATCTCCAAAGTCCATGGCAATACTGGAAATCTGGTCCGGTTCAGGGTTTCAAGTAAACCTACACTACATGTACCTCGGGTCTCACCCTGGCAGCTGAGACAGGCCTCCCCAACACTTGGCGGCACATCAGTGTCAGCCTTAGCAAGATAAATCTCCCCAGACTTATCCAATGGCTATGAGCATTCTAAACTAACATGAGTCTCATTATGTATTCAGTTTAAGGGTAATACACAGAAACACACCACAATAATATGAATCAAATATGTACTTTATTCATTTACAATAAATGTCATAATGCACATCAATCTGATTGGAGCTAAGGGCATACACTATCTAACACATTCAACTTTGTCGCCAATCAGTGGCTCAAAAATTCGATTTACAAGTCTCTGGTAGGTCGCCCCGGCATTTTTCAGCCCGAAGGGTATGACCTTATAGCAGTACAGGCCTAGTTGGGTAATGAAGGCCGTTTTCTCTTCGTCGACAGGGTCCATCTTGATCTGGTTGTAGCCCGAGTACGTGTAGGAAACTCAGCAACTCATGCCCTGAGGTCGCGTCCACCAGACGGTCGATTTTGGGGAGCGAAAAACAGTCCTTTGGGCAAACCCGATTTAGGTCGGTATAGTCAACGCACATGCGCCATTTACCGTTGGCCTTTTTAACTAGAACGGGGTTAGCCACCCAGCTCGGGTAATGGGCCTCCCTGATGAAATCGGCTGCGAGAAGTTTTCTGACCTCCTCGTCGACTATCTTCCAACGCTCCGGGGTGAGGTTGCATTTCTTTTGCCTAACGGGCCTGACTAGGGGATCAGTATTTAGCTTGTGAGAAATTATTTTCGAGTCTATGCTGGGCATTTCTGCCATGGACCATGCAAATATGTCTAAATTTTGGAGTAGGAAACTTACCAGCCTAGTTCGAAGGGGTTCCACTACTATTGCTCCGATCTGGAGGGTCTTGGTCGGGTCTTCCTTTGAGGTCGGGAAGGAGACCGTTTCCTCGATCGGCGTGGCTTGTTCTTCAGGGTATTCCCTGGGCCGCTAGAGCTCAGCACCTTCCGTTAGCTTGGTTTTCCCTTTGAGGGCCACCACATAACACCTTCGGGACTCGAGTTGATCACCTCGGGACTCGAGTTGATCACCTCGGGCTACTCCTATGCCAAAGTCAGTGGGGAACTTCATCGTCAGGTAGTAGGTGGACACCACGGCGCGAAGCGTGTGGGTGATGGGCCTTCCTATAAGGGTGATTATGGGGAAGGTGTGGCTACTACCAGGAAGGTGTGCTTAAATCTTGCGACGTTGGGCCACGTCCTGATCTCTACAGGCAATGAGATTCGGCCGAGGGGCCTAACTTCCTCTCCGCTGAAGCCCACTAGAGGGGTTCTCGCAAGCTAGAGGTCATTCTCCTAGAGCTGTAACTTGTCAAAGGTGCTTCTGAACAGGATATCGGCTGAGCTTCCTGAATCCACCAAGACGCGTCTGACCTCGAAGTCATTGATCTTCATCCTTATGACCAGCGCGTCGTCATCGGGGTATTGGACTCCTCGCGCATCGTCCTCGGTGAAAGATATGGGGTCTGTAGGTCATGGGCGCTTCGGTGGGTTCCGTTCATCATGCTCCAGTTCGCGGACCGAGGTCCTCCCTGCTGCCGAGGTGCAACCCACGACGATGGATCCGCCAGTAATTGTGTTTTTCACCCCGCGGACTTGTCTTTCTTTGGGCGGTTCTTGCTGCTCGGCTCGCCTGTTACTGGACTCGGGGGCATCTCTCCTCTTTTACCCCTGTCGATCTGCTTGCCTTTTATTACTTTTCTGTACAAAATTCTTTAAGCACCCGCGACGGATGAGTTCCTCAATCTCGTCCCGGAGACTTACAGTTTTCGGTACTATGACCGTAGTCTTTATGGAAATGGCAATATACATTCTTATTCCTGGTGGCGGGGTCCCCCTTCATCCGGGGTGGCCACCTTACAAATGGTGCATCTTTAATTGTCGTTAAGATTTCCCCTCGCCTCGCGTTGAGAGGGGTGTAATTCGTCCTCTCAACTGGAGGAGCTCGGGGGTGCCAACCTGACTTGTCTCCCTTGGGTGGGGACTTACTCTTCTTCCTCTTACTGTTTACGTGGTGTGCCTTGTCGTCGTCTCTCCTCCTCTTCTCCGCTGGGGCTCTGGCCTTCTAATTCATTTCCTCTTCAGTCTTGATGAACTGGTCGGTGAGCTTCAAGAAGGCGGTGATGTCCTTAGGCTTGTTCACTACCACGTGCCACTTGAACTCCCAGTGAGTGACTCCTCTTTTGGCCGTGGCGAGTCTAACTGCGGGGTCCAAGTTTGGGATCGAGAGGCAGGTGTCGTCAAAGCGCTTGATGTAGCTCTGGATGGACTCTCCCTCTTTCTGGATGATGTTGAGAAGGCTTTCCTGCGACCTCTGACACTTCTCGCTAGTGATGAAGTGCGAGGTGAATGCTTGCACGAACTGCGCCCAGCTCCGGATTGTCCCGGATGGGAGATTTCTATACCATGTGCGCGCTACTCCTCTGAAGGTCGTGGAGAAGGCGACACGCATGCAGGCTTTGCTAGCTCCAGCGAGGTGCATCTGGGACTGAAAGGAGTCCACATGGTCATTCGGATCGAACGACCCATCGTACTTGTCCAGAGGGGGAATTTTAAAGCCTTTTGGCATGGGATCCGTTAGGAGGTCAGGAGAGAGGGGAGATGGTACCGAAAGGAGGGGCACGGCCTTCGTGACCCCCGTGTTTGCTCCCGCCTTACCTTTGGGCTGCTGTGAGGAGGTCGGCTACTTCTGTGGCGATCGAACGGTTGCTGGTTCAGCGGTGTTATGGGGCACCGCGGTTGGGCTGGCTGCTGGCTCTGTTGCAGCTCTGGGAACTGCTGCTGGTAGAAGTGGCACATGACTTGTTGTTGGTGATGCTAAAGTTGTTGGACGTGCTGCATTTGGGCTTGCATGACTCGTACGCACTGCACCAAGTCACCAAGCTGGCTCTGCTCCACCGCAGGGGGGACCACGGCGGGTTCAGCGAAGTTGGTGTTCACTGCAGAAGGGAGTGGGGAGTTCACAGCTTCGGCGACCTGGGGTAGGTCCAACCTGGGAACTCTGAAGGTGTTAAGGGGTACAGTAAACTGTCCAATACGTATAGTGGGAGCTTGGAGGTGCCCCCCAGAGGTGTTTGTTTCGTTGTTAAGCCCGGCGTTGCTAGAAGACGCCATTGATGCTGGTGAAAGTTTGGTAGAGAAGCCTTTTGAAACGTTTCCCACAGACGGCGCCAATTGACGATGCGCAATCCGGCCACTCCTAGCTGGAAGTGGCGAGGCTTCTAGTTGGCAATGGGCAAGAGATACCTGCAAGAAGGACGAAGGGACCCGGGGTTGAACACTCGGCGGGGACTCTCCGATGCTTAAGTTAGAACTCGGTAGCGAGCTGAGAAAGAGAATGAGTATGCAAGAAGATGAGAGCTAGAGAGTGGTGAATATGCGATACCTTTGCCTCTGAGGGGTCGGAGTGCTTATATACTGGCGTCTGACAAGTTCGGTGGGGTTGATCCTGAATCCCTGCTGTGGCGATCCGCTATCAGGTTGTACCTCGGAGTGGCTGGCCGTTACTGTCAAGGCAGAGAGCAGGCGGGCTACAGTGACCGTTGCATGGTATGGTCCCGCCAGCCAGGAGACAACCTATAGGCACGACGCCACCAGGTGGGAGACAGGGGCGCAGCCTTCTCAATTGGCAGGCGCTGTGCCATTAGACGAGGGACGCGGGAGTAGTCTGGCAAGTACAGCTTTGTCAGATGAGAAACTTCCCGTAGCGGGCTACCTTGTGACGAGCTACTGGTGGCGTGCCGAGGTGATTCTGCCTGAGACGAGTTATCTTCGAGGTGGCCCACTTGCTTGGGCCCGGAGCGAACTTCTTGTTCTAGTTCGCGAACTGGGATGAGCTTAACTCGGAGTGCAGCTCGGGATATCGGCGTACTCGAGCTCGCTCTGCCGCGAGCTGATACCTGCTGAGCTGTCACCTGTGTCAAGTCATGTTCATGTACCGGTTCGCCTATGCCGAGCTGTCGTGTATGCTGAATCACGTACACGTGTCACCTAGTTAGGAGGTCTGGCCAAATCACCCTTCATCAGGTCTTATCCTTGAATTTTGTAAATGACTGTTTTGCTTCTAGAATAACAACAGGGATGAAGGCACACCATTACATGCATGTCAAGTTGTGTGCTGGCATGATAAGGCATAGTAAAACATTGGTTGATTCATTCATCACTCACTTAGAGATTGTGTGACAGGTGGAAATGTCCTGACTAATAAAAAATGTTAGCAAAGGTCCGACGGAAGAATTCAATGGTGTCAGTCATTTGACTAGTGTAAAAAGGGATAATTTAAGCCCAAAAAAGTTGAACCTTGCTCGGTTTTATGGATGTGAAATTAAATCTTTTATCAGTCTAAGAATGGAGAATTCGAAATTCTCATGGAGAAATTTAGATGATCAAATTTGATGCCCAGATTAATGTTGGAATCATACCTGATGCAGATACCATAATTGCAGCTTCCAAAGTGGTAGTTCACGCCCAAAATTCGGGTCCAAATCGAGTCCAAGAACTGAAGATGGTGCAGTTTTCTATCTATCTATCTATCTAAAAGGTCCAAGCCCATTCCAAATTCGACCCATGTAGTCCAATTATCCAGACATCTAGTCAAACTAGTCATGTGACTATTCACAATAGTCTTTAATATGAATTGGACCATTACACTCAAGTTACTTAATTCACATATTTAACTAGCTCATCAGACCTGAATATTGTACGGCATGGGACCCACTAAGTTCTCACATTAATCCATATGGGTTTGGCCCATGTTCTCTACATGGGCCAAATTCACTAGATATACCTAGTGAGCCTCTTACCCAATCTATTTAGGCTTAGAATCGGCCCAACACTTAAAACGTAAGTGCACTTTGGTTTCAGCCTCCCTATGAAATCCAAAGCCAATGAATGAGAAACAAGGCGATTAGGTTTTAGCCCTTATACATTGCTCACAAGGAAGGACTTCTTCCTTGATTATGAAATGCAGTCACACTCTTTGTTTAGATGGATCTTTGTATTAAAACTTTTTACAAACCTTTTTCATAAAATAAACTATTTATAAATATAAATACATTTTGCAAGTTGATTTCAAAACACATTGAAATATATTACCGATAGTTTTAGGTTTCAATTAGAGAGAGTGTAAATCAGGATATTCTCTTTTTAACAAAGTGGTTGATCCTATCACATTGATCATCCACTCAAAGTGATATTCCAAACTACTCCAACATACCCTAGTATTTGACCCTTAGAGGATCTAACTGGTTAGTACCGCAAAAGCAGGCCAGTTTAACACTTAGTGCAGTACCATTATCAAGTTTGCTCCATGTCATAATTGGAAATGGTCCTTTTTCGGTGTTTTAGCAAAACACCCACTAATTGTACCTTAGGTCTAACCCTAGCAGTTAAGGCAAATTGTTCCACCAATTCAGCAGTACAACAATATCATCCTTGGTAGGTAAACTCTCCAAGTTTATCCCACAACTTACAACATTATAAATTAACATAAGTCTCGTAAATGTCCAGTTTAAACAGTTATACACAAAAACAATACCAAAACACACATGAAATAATAATGATATGCTTTTATTGACTAATAAATGTCAAAATACATAAATCTGATTAGTATTGAGTGCATACACTAACAACTGGAATAGTAGTACTTCTTGAGCATGCTGATGGTGTGAGTTTTTAACTAAAAGTGTTTTTTTCTCTTAGTTTTCTGTTTTTTAGGTGCATTGACATGCTTTTCCACAAGGTCCTTATTCAATTCCATCATAATGTTCCAACAGTTGCATTTATATAGAAAATCTTCACCTCATATTTTTATGATATCTTGGGATTTTTTTATCGACTTTGGATGAATTCTAAGCTAAGGCCTCAACATGTGAACTTGCCTCAGAACACATCCTTGCGCATGCATTCTACCCATTGTGTCCTATTGCCTAGAGATACGTTCATCCCTCCCCTTAACAAAAAAAAGCCTTTTGTCCTTTTCTCTATTTCTTGGCTTCATCTTTACCATTTGTAGATACACTTGATATATTTACCATTTAAATGATGTTTGAAGTCCCAAAACTTTTTTCCATCTCGTCAATTGTGCTCAGTTGGTCGAACCTGGAATTAGATAGTTTGAAAATATTAAGACTATAGTTGCAAAACAAATCCTTCTGTTTGAGATGGAAAACTCAGAATTTCAGTAGAGCCTTTTAAAAGTGTCTTGCTTATGCTACAAAGATTTTTTAAGTTCATTTCAATTGGCAGGAAACAAAACAAAAATTGCATTGCAGCTTCATTTAGAAACCAACTAAAGGCCTATTGCCTAGAGACAACATAAATTCTAAAACATGGCATCGAAGGATGTATCCATCATTGCAATGTAGAAAGATGACTAATAGAATGGAATGCCACTTTAGAAAGATAGGATAATTTTTGAAGTTGATAAGTTTAGGTGTAATGCCTTTTTGCAGCATCTTGCAACTGATTTGAAAAGCTCTAATATGTTACAAATTATGATGATTTTGTTTTTAATTAGTTTTTTGTATTGAGTGGCAATAGTGGAATAATGTAAAGATCTTAGGAAGACATTTGAGGCCTGTTTTATGCAAAGGAGGGGGGGGGAGATATCCATGTAGGACATATTTATCACCTTGGCAGATATTAAGTCTGTGTATTTTAATAGATAGTGCTATGATGAACTAGTTTCCTTCAATAAGTTCTAAGAAATGAATTCACATGTAATTCAGTGTTTTTAAAGTATGAGATGCGGCATTCTATATGAGGATTCATCATGATTTCTGAACCCACTGGCCTGTTAGGAAATGAGCTATAAGTATTGGATCACCCTGTTCTGTGGTCAGGTTATGGCCTAAAAAAGATACATGACCCACCTGAAAGAATATCCTAGAAAAAGTATTAGCATTGGTAATAGCAAGTAAATAATAAATTTAGTAAGCTCCTATACTTTGGTTTAGATCTCAATATTCATATTTTTTAATTAGTTTGGTCTGTCTGAGTTTGTCTGGTTCTTTTAAACATGCCCTAGTTTTAATCAGTCCAAGTGGTAAACAGTAAACAATAAACAACACATAAGCCCAATTTTATAAGAAACTTGTGAAATAAATTATTTCCTACTAAAATGGTAAAACAAGGTAATCTGGAATTCCAAGTCCCCTAATCCTCTCACTATGATGCACTTTTAAAGAACACTTCCAACAGAACTTGAACAAGAATATCCAAGAATAGGTCACTGATACATTATCTAGTTTTACGCAGAAAAAGATGCATCGTGAACTATTAAAACTCATACATTTATCCAGGAAATTTTGACACATTAGTAATCTAGTCAACATTGTTTGGGTCAAAGTTATTTTGTCAAATCCTACTTGACATGGTAGTTATTTTGTCAGTTAAATCATTTAGAGCCCGTTTTGGAAGGCGTCTGCGTTGACCGAGCCACTTTGGATAAGCTACCTGACATAATAGCTTCATCAGAAAGTCAATTTCGCAGCTTTTGTAAGCCTATTTTCGACTTTCCAGGTTTTTACCAAACATGGCTTTATGGCATTCCAGGTTCTTAAGCTTATGTAATGCCAGAAGCCACTGCATGTAAGCCTCCCAAACAGGCACTTAATGACAATGCTAAAACCTTCATACTTATTTTATCCTTTTATCCTTACAGCCTACTCTTGTATCTATAAACAATAGATCTTCCTCGAGGTATTTTTTCTTAAGGATCAAAGTATCATATCGGACAATTTGAATAGACTTTAGAAAGGTATGGATATATGAAAATACATGGATACATTAGAAAAATATATAGAAATTTTAAAAATATATTAATTATACTAATCGTAAGGTCAAAATAACCACAAATGATATATAAATACATAATAAATGTATATTTTAATGGTATATATAAAGAAAATATTTTACAATTAATATAATGGAATATATAGATACCACATAATTTTGTTGATAACCCATCAATCAAGAGTCCAAGACTCGTATTATATAGATTTTTACAAATTAATACATGCATAGAATCATTATTATGTTATATTCTATTTAAGTCTAAGAAACAAAATATATATAATTATTATAATAATTATTTTTTATTTTACCATTTTTACTTTTCAATATTAAAATATTAAATTTTGAAATGTATGATAAACAATATATATTTTTTTGTAAATAATAAATTTTATTATAAAATGTAAATTAAAATATCAATTGATAATTTATAAAATATATAATCTTAACTTAAAATATTTCATATCTATATATTAAAAATACATATTATACACAAATTCATAAATTTTGATTACTAAAATAAGTATTCTATTATTAGCATTTTTATTTTAATACATTTTTTGAAATAAAAATCATTTTTATATAAATTTAAATTAGTGTATTCGATAGATTCAATATAATATTGTATGCTTGAATATTTTGTAAATAAAATTTTTAATTTTTATAATACATATATATATATATATATATATATTCATGTACAAATGTATGAATTTTAAGTACTAAAATAATTATTCTATTATTAACATTTTTATTTGTATAAATTTATTTAGAATGAAAAATCAATTTTTGATATAAATATAAAATTGATAGAATTTTTATTTCATTTATAATTATAAATATTAATTTTTAATATTATTCTATTTAATTTCAAGTTGAAATTATTGAACATATTAATATTTAATGTCATATCAAATATATCGCATTTTTTAATATTAGAGTTTGTAGATATCTGTTTGTATCGACACGTAATGGCTTGTATCAGTCGATCCACACTAGATCTTATCTGATGCTCTCAAAGTTAAGCAGTATCATAACAGGCTGTTAAAAAAGACGGCCATATTTTTGGGGGTTAACAGAACATCTGACTTGTATTTTCCAGGATTGTTTCCCAAATATATACTTTCCTCAGGACAATGTAATCATCAAATGAGGTCATATTCGGTCAGTTCAAGCTTTCAATATTCCATGTTAATCAATTTTTCTTAGTTTTAGATAGAGCTATCTCTAATGTTATTTATTAGTCCTAACCCCTCTGCTCTGAAGGCACTACTAGCAAGTTACTTATTCTTGACATCAGAAAAAGAACCATATATTATTTATTATCAAAAAAAAAAAATCCGTTGAAAACAAAGCCCAAATGGCCAAAATTACTGTCAATAGGCGCCAGTGAAGGGGGAAACGAATGAAATACAGAAAGAGCAGAGCAATTGCTTCAGTCTTACCTTCTCCCTCCGTGCTTTTTTTTGGCAGTTGTTGGAAAACTTGGAACCAAAATCACCACGACCAATTCACCCAAGGGCTTCTACCGGATCGCGCCTCACGTAAACATCTAGGAACATTTTCCGATGCAGGGTGGATGCGCATGGAAGGCGCCCATTAGCAAATCGAGTCTATGTCACAGAGGCCCTACTGCTGCCTGCCCCCACAAACGCATTCTTCCAAGTTCCACGACAAAGGACAAACAATCAATGCATTGTCAGGTAGGAAGAGGCAAGGCAGTAGCCAGCACAATGAAAGCGTAGGCCACTCTATATGGCTAGTGGCTATATGATATGCTATGCTAGTGGCTAGTGGTGGGCAGGTAATGTCGTACTCATACATACCTCCACCCTTAACATGCCCCATAGCCATAGGTATGACCTCGGAACTCGCACCATTCTTTCTCCGCCCAAGCCATCCAAATGCAGGGCTTGCCTTGTCGCAACCGCAGGGTTTCTTTCCCCTTTTGCCACAGGGCTTGCCTTGTCGCAAGCCATCCATATGCTTGAATGATGTAAAATACATCAAGGTGCTGGACGATGTAAAATACATCATAATTTGGTGCACCATTTCATAAATTATAAAAGACCTTCCCCAAGGTTTGATGTAAAATACATAAATAACAGAGGTGTCCACGTCATCATAATTTGATGCACCATTAATGAGGTGTCCATGTTAGCATAAATAATACTTTTCATGACCAAATTACCCTTGAATGGTGAATTATAGGACAAATGTTCTTTCAATTTTCTTGTTTTTTGGTTATAACTTCTAATGTTTTTTATTTCATTTTTCTATTTTCTACAATCTATACATTTTCCTGTATTTTTTGTTATTTATTTGCAATTTCTGTGTTTTTCTATAATTTTTATTTTCTGATTGTGTTTTTCAATTTCTATAGTTTTTATAATTTGAAAATACTTTTTTATTTTGTTTGCAATTTTTATATTTTTTTGTAATTTCTATGTTTTTATGTATTTTATATTTGAAAATAATTTTTTGACATTTTTCCTTTTTTCATGTCTAAATATTAAAATGGTAATATATTAACACCCGTTAATTTATTTTTTTCTATGAAGGTTAAAGTGGTAATATATTAACACCCGTTAGTCTGTTTATCGTCAAGTTAGTGAGATGGTGAGTTTTAAACATTTTGAAAAGTTGTGATGAGCTTAAGAGGAATGTTGAAAACTCATGGTGAGTTTTGGACAATTTCCCTTAATCAAAAGTTATTCACAAACAGTTAAAGCCCAATGGGAAATTGCCAAATTGGTCATTATTAGGAAATATAATAATTAATTAGCATAAATAAACACTAATTCGGTTTTCGGTTTGGTTCAATTGAAAATCTCAACCAAACTGAATCGAAACCGAAAATTGATATTTTTAAAAAACAAAAACGAACCAAACCGATATCCGAACTAGTTTATTCAATTTGGTTCGGTTCGGTTTTCAGCTTATCAACCGAATTTGAACACCCCTAGCGGCCATAGGATTCATTGGTCCTTTGGCTTCAACTTCTAGCCCTTGAATGGAAAGGGATTGGAGAACCTCCAACGTGGTCATAGTTCATTGGTCTCTTGGCTTCAACTTCCATCTCTCAAATGCTAAAAGATTTGAAAACCTTCAATGCAGCTATAAGGTTCATTGGTCCCTTGGCTTCATCTTCTAGGCCTTAAATGGTAAGGGGTTGAAAAACCTTCAACACGGCCATAGGGTTCATTCATCCCTTGGCTTTAGCTTCCAGCTCTCAAATGTTGAAAGATTGGAAAACTTTCAATGCAGCCATAAGGCTCATTGGTCCCTTGGCTTCAGCTCCTAGGCCTCAAATGGTAAGGGGTTGAAGAACCTTCAACACGGCCATGGGTTCAGTCGTCCCTTGGCTTCAGCTTTCAACCCTTCACAGGGTTCACTGGCCCCTTGACTTCAACTTCCAACCCTCGAATGATAAAGGTTTGGAGAAACTTTAGCACAACCATAGGGTTTACTGGTCCCTTGGCTTCAACTTCCAACCCTCGAATGGTGAAGAATTGGATAACCTTCAACGCAGCCATAGGGTTCATTAGTTCCTTGGCTTTAGCTTCTAGGCCTCAAATGATAAGGGATTGGAGAACTTTAGCACAACCATAGGGTTCACTAGTCCCTTGGCTTCAACTTCTAACCCTCGAATGGTGAAGAATTAGAGAACCTAGTGCAGCCATAGGGTTCATTGGTCCCTTGGCTTTAGCTTCCAGCTAGGAATGGCAATGGGGTGGGGTGGAGTGGGGACAGGGAGCCTCTCCCCATCCCCATCCCTGCTAACAGGGGCAAGGTTATCCCCATTCCCTATGATTTTTTATAATGTTAACCATTTTGTTTTTGTTTTTTATTTTATCTAAAAAATAAAAATAAAATAATTAAAATTTACAATTCCATTATAAAATATTTAAGCATATTTTAAAAAATATATTAATATATAGATGTATGTGTACACATATACATATATAACGTATGCATACATATACATATATATTAGTGGGGGTCCCGCGGGGTGAGGATCGGGGTCCCCGCGAGGCGAGGAATGCTCCCCCTGTCCCCATCTTGTCCCTGCTAATGGGGATGAAAATTTTCCCATTCCCATCCCCCACGGGGGGAAAATCATCTCCATCCCCGCCCCATTTGGGGTGGATCCCCATGGGGATCAGGGAAATGGGGAAAATTGCCATCCCTACTTCTAGCCCTCAAATGGGAAGGGAATTTGTGAGTTTCCTCTTAATTTTTTGATGTTTTTGCACCTTTTGATTCCAATTTTTATTTTAAATTATCTTCCTTTGTTCGATTTTCTTTGGATTTCCTCTATTTTTGGATTCCATGTTACTAACTTCTCACTTTTTTCTCTTTTTTATTGTTTCCGCGTGATTGGTTTTTTTATGACACTTCCTAATTAGCTCTATAACAACTCTAATCTTCAGGTAGCTCCCCCTCAAAAATCGAAATATGGATTGGGGACATATGGAAATCGAAACCCATGTCGCCCCCACCCAACAAATATGAAATTTGTTTCTGCTCCCCCTCCCCACGTCATCATAATTTTATTGTTTTACCCATTATACCCCTCCACTCCAACAGCATTTTTCATCGTATTCTTCCTCATTTCAAACCTACGATTCTCAGATCTGTTAATCACATATCACCAAAGCTCTACAGTAGTGTCTTCTCATCGTCTTCTTCCTCATTTCGACCCTACAACATCCCCGCCGTTTCTCTGACCCGTTAATCACAAATCGACAGAGCTCTACAGAAAGATACAATGTCTTCTCATCATCTTCTTCCTCATTTCGAACCTACGACATCCCCATCGTTTCTCAAATCTGTTAATCATAGATCACCAGAGCTCTACAGAAAGATATGTCTTCTCATCATCTTCTTCCTCATTTCAAACCTGCAGCACACACCCTCTTCTCCGTTTCTCAGAGCCGAAAACTACAACATCCTCCCATCGTCTTCTTCCTCATTTTGCCCTTCTCCGTTTCTCAGGGTCGTTATTCACCAGATCACTGGAGCTACAACGTTTTCCCTATTTCAAAATTTCTCAGAGCCATTTATCACCAGAGCTTCATCTCTTACTCATCACCGGAGCTTCACCCTATGTTCACTGGTCACCGACCGTGGACAACACTCAATGTTCACCATTCAGAGGAAGTAGGAGCATCAATTTACTGTTCATCGTCCGTTGGAGGCACCTTGCATTGACCATTGGAAGGACGCTCGAAGTTGGTTTCAGCGGTCGTTGGAAGGTTTCTCAAGCCCCTGCATTCAACCGCTGTGGAGGTGGTTCCCCCGTGTTTCCAGTACGACCTCTATGTCTCTGGTTCATTCTAGTTTGGCCACCCATTCATTTGTTGATGCTGCTCGACCATAGGCAATTTACTTTGTTACATTTTTTCCTTAATTGATTGTTGTAAGGACCTCTATAAATGAATATTTGAATGTTGCTTAGTTCAGTTCTAATGAAAATGAAGTGTTTAATGTGGATTAAGATATGAATGTCATTACCGTGGGTTATTGAACATTTGTAGGTATGAATAGCCAATGGAGTGTCGGGAATGAATCTCCGAGTAGTTTGCAATATGATACTAAGTATTGCTATTGCAAAAGAAAATTTGCATCCTTCAAATTTCGACAACTCGGAATAACCCACAAAAGTTGTTTTATAGCTATCTATTAAAATCCGAGGTAATAATTTTAGTAGGATGATATTATTTGTTAGCATCAATATAAGGCATGTATATTGCTAATGACAGGTGTTGCACTTGCAGGAGCAGGTGTTTGATAGCCCAACAACTGAAAGTGATTCTATTGGTGGTTGCAATTTTTTGAGTGGGTGATTCCTTGAGGTTGGTCGAATGAGGTTACATCGGGAAATCGTCATGGTGATGTTCTGGAACTCCTTGAAAATGTGGAGAGAGCAGTCAATGTTTGCATAAGGTAGATTGAGTCTATGAAATTAGTTCGTGAGTTAGCTACTGAAGGGATGACTACAGTTAGGCAACTTGTTTATATTCTTTTTGTTATTATTCTCCTTACATTGGTCTTTTGGAAATAGTTTATCATTATTGGTGAATATGTAGGTTTAGTGTTTTTAATATTATGTTAAAAGACTCCCCCCCTTTCGTTTCCATGTTGGTGAACTATTTTGGTGTCTTATTGTAGTTATTTCAACTTTTTAAATATCAGTATATAAACATAAATTGCTGAGAAGATATTTTTTTCTTGACTAAGAAATATTTGTAAATTCATCGAAGATACCTTCCGGCAGGAGGCAGAGAAGCCCAGGCTCACGGGGAAGGCCGCCAGAGCAGCCTCCGGGTGATTCTGCCATTTCAAAGAAGCGGTCCCGGAGGTAGACAGGTGGTGGAACCACCTCCACGAGGTGGGGAGAGGTCTCCTGGACGTCCTTAGAGGAGGCGGAGATGCCCCGATGTCACGGTCTGACATAGACTTAGCCTTGCCTACGCTTGGCGGAATTACGTTAAGGGACACCACCGTCATTTTCGCCTGTAAGATTTTTGGGAGAATTGATGTCATCTTCAGGCAGACCTCTAAAAGCTTCATGTACTCTTTGAGGAGGGGTGGTCAACCTCCTTGGGTGCCTAACCTTGGCACTCCTAGACCATCATCCCTTGCGGGGTGGCCCTAGTTAATGGCTAGCATGGCTACCAGGGTTCCTCATGGGCACACACATGCTCATGGGGGCAGTGCATGGACCGGCACTGCGTTACCGACACTCAAGGGAGGCTCGGCATGTGGGCCTGGCTTAAGTACGATCATTTACCATGCCAGTCCCTTGCCCAAGATGAATGAGCTATCCTGTTGCCCATAGCGCACAGGTGTGCTCTGGCCCAGCCAAGTGCCCCGACCATGCGACTTGAGGTCATGATCCAGTTCTATTGACCTTGGTGGAGCCATCTCATCAGGCAACTCCTAGCCTCCAAGCACATATAAGGCTTGTCCTAGCCTACTTTGGCCTGGACGCCGCACGGGTTTCTTCCATTGTAGAACTACCCCCATGACAGTTGGTATCATAGCGAGCTAGCCAACTACTATCGCAGTTGGTATCAAAGCAGATTAGCACAAAGCCAGTTGAAGCGGTCATCCCAACAAGCATCACATTGTGGGGTGTAGTCCCTAGGCACTTCCACCTGGGTTCAAGCAAGCAGTGCACATCAGGCCTGGCAAGAGGCCATTCATCGTGTCCCCATTCCAATGACCCCAAAACCGCGCCCTTGCGGGGGCAGGCGCATTGGTTGTTGTGCTCATGCGGGGGGCAGACGCATGAGCCTTTTCATGGAAGGCATATTGTGGTGGTTTGAGTGGGGGAGTGTCATGCTTCCTCACGGACATCAGTTGTTGTTCATTTTAGTGAGTTGTGGGCGGTGCACCTACATCTTGGTTTCATGACAGATGAGCCATTGTTCCGTATCTTGTCAGATGCACTATTGAGGTAGGGACAACAGTCCGAATTGGTTTGTGTCGACGGTTGGTCAAGGAATATCACTGAGGTGGCAGTTTTGCATCATGGGTCCTTGGTTGAAGCCACAATATTGGAATGATAGGAATGTGGGTACATGATGAGAATGAAAATTATCATTTTTTTATCTTTTAATATGTAGTCTTTTATACTTCTTTAGTGCCTAAATGGACTCATTAATCTTATATTTCGATTTAGGACACGAAAGGACGCATTAAGTGGAAAACAAGGCTAATCGGGTAATTCTGGACAGTTTCGGCGCCGCGTAGTAATTTGGGCATAACTCTCCCACCCGGAATCAGATTAAGATGATTCAAGATGCGTTGGAAAGATAAGAAAAATTTCTACAACTTTAATGTTTTGAGTTATGATAGATACGGACTGAATTGAGGACAAAATCGGGCCTGAATTATCTACAACCGGACTACTGACGTGATAGAGCAATTCCTTAGCCTGCAAGTTTTCATCCGAGAATTCACCACTCTCCCACTTACACGAGAACATGGTTTTATCTGAAGAGAAGGATATAAAAACAAAAGAAAAAGAAGAGATTAGGGTTTGAACCCTTGGAGACAAAATGGAAAAAGAAGAAGAACTATTGGAGAGAAGAGAAGGGTTGTTGAATGCGAACTGGAGGAGAATCACAGCAAGGAGATCGAAGATTGATGCAAGATCTTAAGTTATCTTCCTCTTTGGTTCTGCAATTTGGTATCCTAGATTCGATTAGGGTTCTTGAGGTTTCTTTATTGAATCTTTTTCTTCTTTTTTTCTTTTATGCAAACCATAATGAGTTTTAATTTTGATTTGTAATTAAACTTGAGCATATCCGATTAAGTGTGTTTTATTCTTGGGATTCTTGATTAGGGTTTTAATTTATAGAATAATCTTGGCCGAATTGTTCTTGCATATTGGATTACTTGAATTGCTTGAGAAAGAGTTTAGGTAATCAGATCATCTAATCAAAAAACGGACTGCATGCATCTTAGAGATAATTTGCATGGTTCGGTTGGCAATCATTCATACCTGAATTGATGACCGGCGAATTCTTGGTTCTTAATGCATCTTTAGTGATTAAATTTCCGATAGAGATATAGGAAATGTCATTCAGAGATAGAGTGGGCTGCGCTCGAGAGAGGCTGCTCATAAATTAGGGTTTCGCCAACCCAAGACTGAATTCACCTCGGTTGGACAACTTCAAGATCTGTTTGCTGAATCGGTTCTGTCAACTCTTGTATGCAGTACTCTTCGTATCATTGAAAGTGGTTTGATCCAAAATTAATTAGGGTAGGTTGGTTGTTCTTAATTACATCATGAGGGGCTTTGTTTCTATTGTTAGGGATTAATACTTGATCATGCATTGATTTTCAGTCATTAGTAAAATCAATGAGGTTCTTGCTATATTGTGTTATTTGTGCTGATTACTTATCATTGATTGATCACCAATGATTCGTTCTTTAATCAAGATTATGCATCGAGAGATGATAATCGAGGTGGAACTAATAACACTTGTTCGGCCAATAATTAGGTAGAGAWATCATTTGTTGGTAGGATTTCCTTATARGTGTATTAACAGCTTGTGTTTATGCAAAGAGAATTTCAATTGAGAGAATGATAATTCCTTGATTGTAATTTCATTTAATTAAACATAGGTTTAGCTAATCGACTCTTGAGAAAGATCGACTAGTGCTTTTAGGAAACACCTTGGAATATAACAACCCTCGTGAGATTTTATTGGTATTGAATCTTGATGATTGTTATAGGATTATTCCCTAGCAACTTTGTTATTGATTTCGTTCAAGTTCTTGTTTTTGTCATTTAATTTCCTTAATTAGTAGTGCTAGTTTAAATTCCTTAATTCGCAACCTAATTGATTATTGCTTTAAACAAGTTGAGAAGAAATTAATAGGTGGCTAAATAATTCATTCCTCGTGGGAATGATTCTGTACTCCTTACTTTATTACTTGCACGACTCTGTACTCTTGCGGATAGCGGTCAGTACACTAGCCGTTAGAGCATGGCGTCCCTACATCGGCAAAGCATCGAAGGACATGCTCAGCTCAACAACAGGTGGAACACTTGTAGCAGCAATAGCTCATCACAAGGCGAGTGCATTTTCAGCAACATCATGGGTAAAAGTTGCCACACTCGCCCACAACTCAGTCAGATCTCCTTGAGGCATCACACATTGGGGCCCACTTGGAGCGAAGATGTAGCCCGAACCAGCGAGATAAAGTGTAGTTTCGAGGGCTAATAGAGCATGCTATGACTAGGTTTGAGTAACCCACACACGGCGAGGTGAAGTCTGCAGGCCAGCATGGTGAAAGGGTACACCTAGGACACATCGCCAACAGCAGGATTAGACCTATCACATTGTGTTTGATAGCACCACCGAAAAGATACCAAGAAGATGGTCGAACCTTGAGGTAAAGATGATACATGGGGCGGACCTCCGCGAAGCATCACACAGGGGGTGAAGTCCAAACAGGCCGGCATGGTGAAATGGTTCTGTCCCCATAAATGGACACCAACATAGGCAAGACTCGGGTTGACCAGGCAAGCCCTAGAACTGGCAGACAAGTGGATGGCGCGGGACACAGACGCCCATTCATAGAAGGACCATTGTCGAGGATGACAATGGATTGAGTAGGGGAGCCTATCATGGTCTGGCACAAGCTTAGCCTTGCCTACGCTTTGTGGGCTTACGTTAAGGGACACCACTATCATTTTTGTCTGTAAGATTTTTGGGAGAATTGATGTCATCTTTAGGCAGACCTCTAAAAGCTTAACGTACTCTTTGAGGAGGGGTGGTCAGCCTCCTTGGGTGCCTAACCTTGGCACTCCTAGACCATCATCCCTTGCGGGGCAGCCCTGGTTAATGGCTAGCATGACTACCGGGGTTTCTCATGTGCGCACACATGCTCATGGGGACACTACATGGACCGACACTGCATTACCGACACTCAAGGGAGGCTTGGCATGCGGGCCTGGCTCAAGTATGATCCTTCACCACGCCAGCCCCTTGCCCAACCTGAATGAGCTATCCCGTTGCCCATAGCGCACGAGTGTGTTTCGGCCCAGCGGTTGCCTATCAACATGGCACACAGGTGCCCATCATCATCAGCATACAGGAGACCCATCACATCGGTGCCCAGTCGCCTCACATCTTGGCCTTCCCCCTTTAGCATGTAAGCGGCACCTCCATGGACCAGCCAGAGCCAGTCGAGTGCCCCGGCCATGCGACTTGAGGTCATGATCCAGTGCTACTGACCTTGGTGGAGCCATCTCATCGGGCAACTCCTAGCCTCCAAGCACATATAAGGCTTGTCCTGGCCAACCTCGGCCTGGACGCCGCACGAGTTTCTTCCGCTGTAGAACTACCCCCGTGACACCGGGCCGACGAGGAAGGCCGTCGGTGGGAAACGATGCTTTTGTTGAACCACCGTTTCCCACTGTCAGCATGGGCCGTCGGGCCGATGGGCGATCGAAAGGTGTCGAGATGCTCGGTGGGTGAGTGGAAGCAGGGGGAGTGGGTTTGGTGCCCATCGCACCCCTCCATACCCGTCAGAGCAGCCTCTGGGTGATTCTGTCATTTCGGAGATGCGGTCCCGGAGGGGGGGCGCGGGGGTAAACGGGTAGAGGAACCACCTCCACGGGGTGGGGAGAGGTCTCTTGGACGTCCTTAGAGGAGGCAGAGATGCCCCGGGCCAATGGGGAAGGCCGATGGTGGTTCGCCCGGGCCATCGGGCCGATGGGCGATCGGAAGGTGTCGGGATACTCGGTGGGTGAGTGGTAGTAGGGGGGAGTGGGTTTGGTGGCCATCGCACCCCTCCGCACCCTTCAGAGCAATCTCTAGGTGATCCTGCCATTTCCAGAAGCGGTCCCGGAGGGGGGAACGGGGTAAACAGGCGGTGAAACCACCTCCATGGGGTAGGGGGAGGTCTCCTGGACGTCCCAACAAGTATCAAAAGTACACAACTTCTTTCATTAAAATTTCTAGATAGGGAGGATACAACTACTAACATTAAAATTTCCAGATAGGTACTAAACATAAAGTAAAGGAAAGGTTGGGTGGGGGTGGGGTGAGGTAGGGATGATACCCCTACTCAATGGGTACCTTAAATGCACTTTTATAGTGTCCCGTGTTACCACATCGTCTGCAATGAACCTCCCTTCTCTCAATAGGTTGGGACTCAATCCGTTTGGTCCGGGGTCGGCCCGGTGTTCTTTTGGTCTTCGGTGGGCGAAGTATAGTAGATGATGATTTATCGATGTCTGCACTCACAACCGATGACATGGCTATTGGATGCAACTCATCAAATGACATGGGGTGTATCGGCTGAGAGTATATGACCCTCTATTTTTCAATCGTGTAGTATGGGTCAACAAATTCATACACATTCCACCCCGTGTATGATATGGTCGTGCATGCATGTGCACACTTTCTAGAGCTAGATGTTATTGCGAATTGTCACATGCAACTTCTCTTCGATCCTTTTTCCAACCAGTGTTGTGCAATCCTGGGATTCAAAATGTTGCCTTCAAAGGAGTTCCATCAATTTCAACCGAAATGTGTTCAGCATGATCATTATAGGCTGATCACGAATGTCTGGCACCCATCCATTGAACGTCTTTGCAATATTGGACGACATTTGGTCATACCACATTCCTGGGAACTTGGAGTTCGCCCAATGCTCAGGTTCAGTGGACCTTACCTTGCTGTCGTGTTCATTCAATGTAAAAAGCCTCCCCATTAGTGAGCCATACTTGTCGGTAGATCTCGCATACATGATTTTAAACATTATAGCCTTTATTGCACCATACAACTCCTTCGATAAACGAAGTCGTGTCATGTACGATTTTAGATTCTCCATGAGGTGTCGACAACAGAAGGCATGCAGATCTAGTCGAAAAATCCGCTGGACCACATCCACCAAGCTATTGCCCTATCCGAAACAATCACAACATCTCTATCATCATTGATTACTGTGATGGGGAACATCCCATTGTTGGCATCTATTATAGTGGCGGCTATAAGCTTCCCCTGGTTTTTCCCATTTAAGTGTGCCTCGTCTACAAATAGCAATGGCCGACACCCATAGCAAAATCCATGGAGAGATGCATGGAATGCTAAGAAGAGTCGCTTGAAACGACCATCTTCATCAATACTATAAGTGATGAGAGTAAGAGAGGAACTATGGTTTGGTTGGGTAGAGAAAGGAGGAATGAGAAGAGGTTCTTCTTTTATTCTCAAAAACCAAATGGGGAAAGAGGAGGTTGAGGGTTCTGCTGGGGCATAAGGGGGAGGGGTTCAGTTAAGAGAGAGGGATAGGAGTTCTAGGGTTTTTCTTTTTGTTGAATCGAATGGATGAAAGCTTCTAGGGTTTTTCTCTATTCAAATCTATGGCCAAAAGGATTTTAGGGCTTTCTTTTGTTCAAATTGAATGGGAAAGACTTCTAGGGTTTCTTTTTGTTGTTTTCTTGCTTTTTCTTTTTTTATTAATTCTCTTTTTTGGATGAATCTATATGCCCTATTGTCTAGGTTCAACTTCTCTCTCCTCCGAAGCCTTTCTAGATAAGGCCCCTTGATTCTCTCTTCTTTGTTCCCTTATTAAATGCCTAAGAGAGCGAGGTGTCACAACCCGTTTGAATAGAGCTACAAAGAAGTTGAAGGCTAGAGGTTTCATGAGCTTTGTAGAGATTTCTAGTCCTGCCCAAGGTATTTTAGAACATTCTAGTGCCATCTTGAAGAATATGGAGTTCTATCTCTACATAACTTTCTAGAGTCATTTTGAGTCTTCTTGTATTGTGTAGAATGTTGTAGAATAACGTAGAGTAGTCTTGGGTCTAGAATATGCTAGGCTTATCTTTGTAAATGCCCAATGAAGGAATTTTCTAGGAAGATGCCTAGAAGGTTCCACTTGAGGAGGTGGAACATGTGGTTAATATAAGGAGGTGAAAATGTGTGGCTAGGATAAGGAGGCGCAATCCAATGGCTAGGGTAAGAAGGTGGAAAATGAATGGTTAGGATTGTGCCCCATAGGAGGTGTGAGTGCCTATAAATAGGAACCCTCCCCCATTTTTCTAATGTATCGAAGGAGTCCAAGAGTTAGTTTTGTACCCTTATCATTGAGCTGATAAAGAATGCTTTTGAACTAAACCCTTGTGAGTTTCTCTCTCTGTTTATGCCTTTTAGCTTTGCCTTTTGTGTGAGAGTTGTGAGTGGGCCTCTTGGTCCAAGAGCCAAAGATGTGTTCAAGGAGTTTGGCTGACTTGTGGAAGCAAGGAGTGCAACCGCAAGGCCGTATGTGGCTAAAAGGGAGACTAAGCACATGACAAGTGGTATCAGAGCCTCTACAATCTCTACTAGCAAGGCAAATGGCTGAAGACAGAAAGGACATGACCTTTGAGGTGTTGGACATCCTAAGGGTGGAGCAAAACAAGAAGAAGAGTAAGGCCAAGTCTATGGAAGCATCCATGGACCAAGCGCTAGCTAGGAAGTGCACTTGGCCAAAGTTAAGGAGGCCATCAATGAGACGAAGGAGGACATGGAGGAGTCCAAGTCTGGCATGAGGGAAACTTTCTTAGGCTTCATGAATGACACATGCCAATAACATGGAGAGGGCCAACTGATGCTATTAAAGGTCATTAAGGACTTGAGAGGCCAAATCACCCTCCCTGATCATAGATCCAATGTATATGTAGTGTTAATGGATATTGGGTTATTAATGGGTCGGCATATGGGTATGGGGCCCTATTTATAGTCTTTATGGTCGTCTTCTAGAGTTTTCTCATTCTTTCCACTTTGCCCATTTTGCCCATGTGCACCTAGCTAATTAATGCATGTGCTCTTAATTATCCTCATAGAGTATTCTTAAATATTATTATTCTAGGATGGTTCCAACTCCTGAATTGTTTATGATTTTGTAAATAATTGGTTTAACCCGATAAGGTCTACCTTTGATTTATGATGGGTTGACCAAGCTGAGGTACTTATAAAAATCCGTTGCCTTGTACCTTTTGTGTATTTTTTATTTTCTTCAAGTTCTTGTAGTGTATTTGCTACTTACTTTACTAACATCTCTACACAACTACAAAACTTGAACATCTAATTATCTTGTAGAGCATGCACTTTTATTTTGTTTACTTTCTTTATATATGCAAGATATAGATTTCATAGTGCAGTTCTTGTGCTACTAGCCTCACTAACTTTCTAGTAGTACTCTAACAACCGCTCTAATCTCAAGTTGATATTGCTTGAGTAGCTAGTTTTTTCTCGCAACTACCTTCTTATTACTAGTCCATCTCTTAACAACCTATTGGTGGTTGGTCCTCTCTCCAAGTGCTAATCTTGGCACACACCACTAGTACAATTGTCATTTACTTTACTTTCAGTTGCTATTTACATTTTGAATTTGTTTACATTAAGTGTTTATTATTTATTTAATTGCACCACTACTAACCTAATAGCAGTCTATACATTTGATTGTTATATATATTTTCAGTTGCTATCTTCTTAGTTCTCACTAGTAGTTATTTGCCTTTATTGTGTTATATCCGTTTTTAACTGATAACCCCTACAACTAATGCTATTATAATGTTCATTTGTTTCTTGAAGTTAATAATTAAGAGCTCTATCTTGATTAGCTGTTGAATCCATTAACTAAGCCTTAGATTTAGTTTTTGAGGGAAGGGTTTTGGGCTTGTTTTGTTTGTAGCAATATCATTTTTGAAGCTATACTATAAGGTCACCTGTCCCAACAATGTTAGCACCTTTTCATAGTGTGTGTACCTTGGCCCTTGTATTCAAATCTTGTGGTTCCCATTGGGAAAATCACCAAAAAGATGTGTTTTTGATTAAAAGGAATAAAAAATAAGAGGGTCCCCTCACACTTCCGAAATGAAACGTGCCACTGCATTTACTTAATGAAACAAGCCTCTAAAATTACATGGACTATCTTTAAAATTTTGTTATGCTTTGTTTCCCCCCTTATTTAAATTTAAGTAACAATAATGTTTCTTTATCATTGACACATAATATACAAGATTGAAATGAGGATGCTTGTATGATTGAATCTAAGCCCTTGGCAAAGAAAACTGTTCTCCATTTCTCATAAAAAATAGTAAAATAAAATATTCTTAACCTTTGTTTGATTAATAGTAAAACACACAGTTTCAATCCCTGTATTACAGTTTGAATGTTCTCACTGATCCGCCGCTGGGTTCGAACGGGAAAGGGTAAAATAGGTATTTTGAAAAAATATATAATCTCTTTTAACGTTTTCCATTTTGATCATTGACAAAAGGGAGATATTTATTACTTTTATAAAAAAAGTGAGGGAAATTTTGCTAAAATGAACGAGAGGTTTTTATAATTGTCAGAAACTTCAAGGGAAGTTTTTATATTTTATACTTTCAATATTATACTAACAAAGTAACAATCTTCCTTAAAATAATTTTAATTTTCTTTTTTGTAATTTCCCTGCGGTTTTTGCTTGCCTATGCATAGGAAAGGCGTTAGGGGTCTCTCTTGCGAATTAAGGATTTATCGCCCTTGTTCCTCAGCGGACTCGGACAGTACAGGCGGAGCCCTACAGCTTCACTACATTCCTCTGCAACTTTACAACTTCTCTCCGCACCAGAGGAAGCTGGAAATGGCAAACCGTCCGTACACCTCTCTCTGTTTTCCTCCTTGTTGTTACAAAATCTTTTGTTGCCTGGTAACATACATTTATTGAAGAGATCTTTCCTTGTTTTCTGTAGCCATGGCTCGGTCGTTCCTCCAAGTTGCGGCTTCAGAGGAGGTCGCTTCGCCGCTCAGAGTAGTTCAAATCGAGGGACTGGTATTCTGTTCTCATATCTGGCTCCCTCTTTTTTTTTTTTTTTCTTCAGTGTTTTGCTTTCTCTTCTCGCTATTTGGTTTTTCTTTTAGTTGTCACTGCGGTCGTCTAAATTCTCGCTACTTGCAGATTTTCTTTGATTATGCCTTTGTGTTTTCTTTGCTTACTTAATCCCCTTAATAATACTGCTTTTGGCTACCTTATTCATGTTTCGTCTTTGTTATATTTATGTTCTTTTACGTTGCAAGGAGGGCGGGAGGTGCATTATCTCCTATTTTACGTTGCGAGTATTTTAGGCAGAGATTATTTTTAATCCGTTGTAGATAGAGAAAATTATGGTGCGGGCTTCTTGTGGCGTGTGTAAACATTCTTAGTGCTACTCTAAAAATAGATTTATATGCTTGGTAAAATGGTTGGGTATTGGTGCCACAGAGTTTGGTTTGAAGATGATCTTGCCCCATTAAAATAGTAGCCACTTATCCATTTTCAGATAATCCCTTAAGATTATTTTTGCAGTAATGGAGATTAATGATTCAAAACTTATGATATATTCCCTATTAAAAATCCAATGGTCAAAAGTTTGATACATTCTCTATTTAAGATAATTTTACAAAATTCTGATATCTTTCCTGTTAAAAGTACCATGTCCAAATATCCGATACATTCTCTGCTCGGTCCTCTGCTACTTGCTAGTCAGTGGTGATCTTTGCTAATCCTCCTGATGGTGATCATGAGGTGGTTGAATGTGGGGCTTCATCTAAGGAGATAGCTGTGAAGTTGGGGGAATCTTGCCTCATTGGTGATTCGGTTTAGCCAATTAAGTAGGGTAGGGATGGAGGTGTTGATTTGGGTGGGGATGGTTTTCAAAGAGTGGAGACGTGGGAGGTGGGTGGATCCAGGGATGGGGTGGAGAGAAATAATATTTGTAAGGCAAAACCGAAGAAGGATATAAGGTGAAAAGGAGTGGTGGTGGCTTGGATTCTGGTTGTGCCAAATTGGTTAGAGCTTCCTGAAAGCAGGGAGAAGCTCTTAGTTGATGAAGTGTTAATTGGAAAGCTGGGTGTTGATTTGGGATGTAGGAGGAAGGAGCTGGAGATTTGCAAGTCAGTTGCTTTGGATTCGAAGAAGGAAAAATATTTGAGTAAGACTCTTTCATGTCACTATGGTTTTCTCGCATCTTAAAGATGATATTGTTGGGGATGGGCCAACTAATAAACTTAAAAAGATTTACAAAAGAAGGGGAGTCAAACCCAAAGGGCAAAGATCTGATTTTCAGGGAGTAGATGGCCAGGGTTTGCAGGTTCTGGAAAGGAAGCCAGGTCCTTTGGTGATCCCTTTAGAAGAGGAAACATATAAAAGTGGAGGGTTGTAGGATTCTAGGGCAGAAGGGTGAAGCAAGGAAGCTTGGATTTAAAGAAGCTTGTTGATAGGGAGGTAGAGGTTGGCAAATCTTTGGGGTTGTTCTTCTTGGGAGGTGAGGCTTTTGCTAGAAGGGCAGTTGAGGAGTTTGAGAAGAAGAGAAAGGAAGAGATTTTTTGAAATCTTTAAGGGGAATGGGGGAGAAATTTGGAACAAGGAAGGAGGAGAGGAATATTTTTATGTTGATGAAGAATAATTGTCCATGTTGGGGATCTGTTTGTGTAATTTTTTTTTTGACGAATTGGATGATTTCATGTAGGGTTCCTGTTGTTGCTCAGTTTGTGTCTGTTTTGTTTTTTGTGTGGGTGAGTTGTTTTTGGTGAGTGTGGTGCCTTTTGACACTGATGGAGGTTGTACCATTTATTTTGTTTTCTTTAATAATTTTTTTTTTTACTTAAAAAAAGATAATTTCACCCGTGTATGAATGCTTAAGCTCCATGCTTCTTATTGTGATCCAGTTGGAAAGATTCCGAATATTATTCAGAAGAAGTAGCTAATAGTTAGGAATCAAGTCATCATTCTAGATTGGACTTACTACTTTTTTAGCTCAATTGCTGCATGAAAATTGGCTAGGGGATGGGGTGTCTCCACAGTGTTTTGATTTTCTTGAAGTACTTCTATTTACAATCTTATTGCTAAGGTTAGATCAGATTAGTTGGAGAAGTGGTAGGTAATGGCTGTCTTTAATGGCTATGAGATGTTTGTTTCGCTGGGCTATGCTCTTTACGTAGAAGGATTTCCTTCCTGGATTGTTGCTTGGTTTTGTAGTGCCACCATGGGGTTATGTAGATCAGTGAATGAATTGAATATCTCATTCTGACATGCATGAATCTGCCCACGTAAACTAAACATGCCAATGAGTAAACATTTAAAAGTTATCTTCCCTGGTATTTACTAATACACCATCATCACTTGTTAGAAAGGGAAAATGAAGCATTTGCATACATGTTATTGTGTCTTAGTAGGGGGATTAAGAGTTTTAAACTTCTGATATTTTTTTTTTGGTCCATGTGCTGCTGGTTTCACATTCTATAAGTTCTAGCAGATATGGTGTAACCTCATGGTTTTGTCTTTTTGTTCAAACTTTCACAAAACAGGCCATATTGAAGATAATTAAACATTGCAAGGAGTTTTCTCCCGCATTGGTTACTGGGCAGCTTCTTGGTTTAGATGTTGGTAGTGTTCTAGAAGTAACCAACTGTTTCCCCTTTCCGGTGGGTAAACTGCTCTCTTTAAATTAAGTTATGTTAGCAAGTATCTATCACACAAGTTCCAGTTACAGAAACGTTAGATTTGAGATGTACTTCTTTCCTTTTTTGACTGAAATGTTTGTGCATATGAAACTTCAGATTCGGGAGGAAGATGAGGAGATTGAAGCAGATGGCGCCAACTACCAACTTGAGATGATGAGGTGCTTGAGAGAGGTTAATGTTGACAATAATACTGTTGGATGGTATGTTCTTTACATATTGTGGCATTTACTCCAAGAAAATCTAGGTGGCCTTCAGTGCATTGCTATTTTCTTTGTAGTTCTTGGATAAAAATCCTTAGATTAAGAAAATATTTGAAAAATCAGTTTCTAAAGTTTTTGAAGGCTCAAGAATATAGTGGTACTTTAGTGTAATTCTATAGTGATATACATGCTGTTTGGATTTATATTGAATCATGTTAATCAGAAGCTTTTTTCTGATGACAGCTGGTAATAAGCCTGTCACTAGTAGCTTTTCACTTTCTTATAGACTTACATAAATTGGCTATGCATATTGATAGCAGGCAACTCATCTCTATTAAGTTCTGTGGGATCTTATGTTGACTTAAGAGGAAAATAAAGGAAAAGAAACCACTCATCTGAAGTTGGTATGCAACATTAGGATACAAATATTTGGTTCAACATTGGCTTTTTCACATGCATGGTCAAAATAGCTGTACATGTTGTAATAATGTCCTGCACACCATTATCCTACTTTAAATCATATATAGAAAGCTGAATAGAAACAAATTGTGAATCTTATCAATAATTGTAAGATTGTTTCTTTTTTGTTTACATGTCAAAAAAATAAAAATGGGTACACTAAAAATCTAAATATACATAGAAAAGTGACATTAGTCTTTTTAATCCATGTCTACCATACATGTTTATAAAACAGTAGGGTTTACCACCCTTGTACACTGGAAACCTAAGATGATATAATCTAGCTCAAATTGAAAGTCAAATAATTCACATGCAATGGGTTTTAAACATACATTTGATGGAATATAAAATCACTGTTGGTTTCTAAAAGGTCTTAAATAACCTATATAAGTCATCTTCTAGTAAGGAATTTAAAAGAAGTCTCCCTTGGCAAAGCTTAAAAGAAACAAAGAAATGACATAGTAGAGAACTAATTCTTAATTGAATTGATTTAAATCACATGAACCGTATAAATTATAACATTCATGAATCAAATTGTAGGATTAAATAAAAATTGTAAGATTTTTGTAGAAAAGGACTTAGACATCATAAGGTTCAAATTGAAACCCTTATGATTCATGATTCAAATTGTGAATCATATCATAAATAGTAAAATTTTGACAACTTTCTTTTTTGTGGAGGTTAGGTAGTATATATGCATGTTTGGTCACAATGGCTTCTCATGATATATGCCTTTGTTCGTTGGAGTGATATTTACAATCATGTTCAACTTCAGAATGAAAAACAGCAACATGGTTTCCATGTCAAGGCAGTGAAAGCTTTGCTGGTTTATGATGAACATCCTGTATAAGACCCTTGCATGTGCTTTTTTGTAATTTTCCCTAAATTCCTAACCCAACATATGCAATGTGGTAGCAAAACCTTATTGCTGAATTTCATACTAGTTCATTGTATTCAGACATACATTTGGAGATTGATGCATTTTGGCTAGTTGAAGAATGCAGCTTGTGTCTGAGACTCCTCAATTGGCACCATAGCATGCATTAGTCATGACCTGTTTGATGATATTTGGAGATGTGACCTTTGGAATCCAGCAAAAACTTGGGAAAAAAAGATTAAGAAATTACGGAAAAAAACATTAATACTACTCCTTGCTGATTATCACACTCAAATTTAGGAAAACAGTAAAAACTCTGAATACTGGGTTAACAACATTCATCTGAAGGAAATTCATTGAAAGTATGCCTGCAATATTTTACAAAAATTCTGAGGAACTTGTGTTATCACTGGCAAGTCCTGATATCCCAGGTAAATCTCTTCCTTTGTAAAGCAAAGTTCTGGAAACCACTAATTCTTCAAAACTAAAGGTATTTTAAGGATCAAGTTTTCGGCACAAAGTACTGTGTATATCATAGGGCATCTTATAGCTATACAAATATTTTTTCCTTTATTTTTAAGTTTTCTTTAGATCAACATTCTATTATCTTTCCTTTGAATCTGTTGCAAATTAGGTTGTTTGTTTTGTCCTTTTTTTATTTGGTCAGAGAGTTTGGTTCTTGGTGTGTCATTATCTTCTTGTTTGATTGGTTGGCTTGTTTGGTCTGGAGGTGAGGTTGAGAGCTGGAGTGTTCTTTCTCTCTCTTGGGTTACTTCTGGTTACTTTCATTGTAATGTTCTTTTTTCTGTTTAATAAATTTTATTTTATAACATTATATTATCCTTCTATTAAAAAAACTTATATTCTCTCTCTTGTTATATTTCTTTTTTGATTGTTAACTAATTAACTATGGGCTTTTATTAACTATCAAAAGAATGTAAATAACTGTACAAAAAAGCCAAACACAGCTCAAGTCCTGGTAGCCCAGTACACGCTTTTACTATATTCCATTGGTTATCCCCCAAAACATATTGGTTTTGTTATCTCATTATTTGGCTAAGATGCCTGCTATACTGTTTCCTTCCCTTGGGGTCCACCTTATCTGAACTCCCAGCTCCCTCATCCATACTATCTTGGTAGATTTCTGTGCTTCAACGGCTCCAGTTTGCAGTTCAATAAACTTCCCATATTTTTGCTTGAATCAACTTCTGCCATAAATTTAGAATCTACCAAGATTTCTAACTGGTTTAAGGAGGCAGTCTGCTTTAAGCCAAAATGTACAGGGTCATGTTACTTATTTTTAACATTGTCTCTTCCCAATGCTCGGAGGAAGCAATTGAAGGAATGCATAGGCTCTTACTCAAGTTTTCCGTCCACTCTTTTATCTGTAAATGAGTTGATTTTTGTTCGTTCCTTGGAATTTGTTGCATTTGTTTGCCATATCTTTGATATTTTCCAGTGCGTATTTTTTTTAGATTAATAGGGTACTGAAAAATTATTATTGTGAGAGTCACATTAGTAGAGCCTTCTAGCTTTCATGGTATTATTTTTGTCTAACTTTGTTCTCCCTCTATTCCTTTTTTGGATCCATAACTGAAGTTTATTGATGATTAAAGGAATTAAGAAGTGAAAGTACAATGAAAGGGTTCCTGAGAAAAGAAAAGGCTCCATCCTGATAGAAAAATACAACTCGAAGTCTTTTCTTGTTATTAGAATGTTATTCTTTGTGCTTAATTTTTTGGCATGCTACCCTGGAAACCACAGTGATTGTGATGTTGTACCTAAGGCCTCGTTTGCTTTTCCATACCCGGGTAATGTGCTTACTTGGACAAGTTATTCCTGGGCAAGAGTTGCCCGGGTAAATTTTGGTGTTAGTGTTCAGTTGTGTTTCCACTTACCTGGGTAAAGGCAGAGTCGGGAGATGACTAATGGTTTTGGCGGGAGAGTATTGGTTACCTGGGGAACTGATACTCTCTGGAGAGTTTGTTTTCCATGGAACCCATTATAGCAGCACTTGAATGCAGGAGAGTTGGTCAATTACCTGGTTGACCAACTTACCCACCACGAGATACCGACTAACGAACGAGGCCTTTTCAATGTTTTCATCTCACTTTGTAGCAGTGTAGTTGCTTCTGTGTGCTTAACTTGTGCTATTCCCTTGCTAAAGTTGACTAGGGTTCTTTCTGACTATTAGAATACTAATGGGTCATCAGATGACAGCTGAATTCGCTGAACTGAATGGTTTGTTGCTTTGTCTTGTGGTAAGTTACCAAGGAGTTTCAAGGGTCTTATAGGTTGAAGTTGAAGTTGTGTTGATTATAATGCCCTCAAGTATTCTATTATTTAATTATTTATTAAAAATATATATTTTATTTTTTAATTTGTTTAGTTGATAAAATACTACAAAATGCTTTACCTTCTTAAGAAAATTATTTTTCTTAATAAAAGCAAAACAAGTCATTCAGTTTGGCTAGTGGTTATCAAATCATCATCATCATCCAAGCCTTATCCCAACTATATGGGGTTGGCTACATGAATCCTGTTTTGCCAGTCCATTTTGTTTGATGCTATATCCATTATTTAATTATTCACACTTAAATCATTCCTTATTACTTCTATTCATGTCCTTTTTGGTCTACTCTTTGCCCTTGCCATTCTAAGTGCTGAACCTTGGTAAAGGCCTATTGTAAATTTGATGTCTCTCCCATAGGTGTTCTGACATTGGTCGTTATGTCATCATGCATTTCCTTAGTTAGGTCTATATACCTATTTTGAATCCCTTTCTTTTCCCAAGACCTACCATTATTAGCTCTCTTGTAAGTTGTAGTAAATCTATCATTTGCTTACTCTAGATCAATTAACACCATATGAAGATCTCTCTTTTTTTTTTTTTCTCTTAACTTTTCTATCAATCTTCTCAAAAGAAAGATAGCTTCCATGGTTGATCTCCTTGGCATATACCCAAATTGGTTCTCTGATATACTTGTTTCATGTCATACTCTTTGCTTAATTATTCTCTCCTAAAATTTCATAGTGTGGCTCATGAGCTGAATCCCTTGATAGTTATTATGACTTTATATATCTCCTTTGTTTTTAAATATAGGCACCACATTACTCTTTGTCCTATCATCAGACATCTTTTCTTACATTATCTTATTGAATAGCTTAGTTAGCCATAATAAGCCTACCTCTCCTACACCTTCTCATAATTCATACTTGGGAATCCCATTGGGTCCTAATGCTTCTCTCTACTCCCATAATGTCTATCAATTTTGTACTCTTTCTAGTTAATGTTCCTAGATTCCAAGTGGCTAAATGAAGTTGTGTCTCTTAGGCTAGCTTTTTTACCTGGTCCTATACATATTTATATGGGAACCCTGAGTTCTTGCTTCTAGAATGTAGCTGTGTAGGTCTCTAAATTTGATATTATATTAATGGCAAGAATGATTTTCACTTTGGTTCTTCATAGAAACTCATATACCTCTGAAGCTCACAAAACTTTGCTGTTCATTTATTTATTTTTGGGTTGTATTTGGAGTTTATCTGTTTATGTCACTTGAACATGTTCCTTGGTGTAATTGACTGATAGCATGGTTAATTATTTTGTGAGCTTATTCGTATTTTTGTTTCCAAGTGCATTTAATTGGGCTTGAAGCCTCTTATTATGTTACAAGGTTGCATAAAGAAAACTTGTATTTAAGGTATGGCTAGAATTTTATATCTTCAATCAACTCTTTTATTCCTTTATAAGCAAGAACTAATAACAGTAATTAAACAAGTCATTGCCCTTTTTATTTTAAGTCTTTTGGCTCCCATTCTTTTCTTCCCATGTAAAGATTGGTGTTATTGATTAAAAAAGGTAAAGGCCAGTTGCACACTTGTTTTTATACTTGTGCCTTTGCAGTGATTGATTACCTCTATCATCCAAATTTGTCAGGTATCAGTCAACTTTGTTAGGATCTTTCCAGACAGTGGAGTTGATTGAGACATTTATGAATTACCAGGTGAAATGAAACTTGGACCTCTTATTTTTGATTTGGTAGTGCATCACACATTTTCTATGTTAGAATTATTTTTACTCTCTAGGTCAAGAACCAGTAATGCTAGAAAGAAAAACATATATAAGAGAAATCTGATCTGAGATCCTAATTGCTACCCACGCGGATTTCTATTTGTTAATCCATTTATATGAATTATGATTTTAACACATAATGCCAATGACTTAGGTTTATTTGATGGCCTCTATTGGTGGCAAATTTTGTAGCAAAGGCAAAAAGTACTCCCTAATCTCTGCTTTGGTTGTTGTTTAGGATGTGGAGAAGGGAAAAACCAGCTCAAATCACCGAAGTGGCAGAAGCATAAACATGAAAGCAGAACTTGCATGTCATTTTAAGAAGAGTGTGATTGAAAGGGAAAAGGGAACAATCCATAAAAAAATGAAATAAAAGGAAAGGGGAAAAAGAAAATGGTGTCAGATAGAAAGTGCTGTGGTATAATAATCTATAGCAGTAACAATTAAGAGAGACTATAACAGACATAAGTAATTAAATATGTGGGGATATTCTATCTATCATTACAGAGATTATATTTTATAGAGGGATGGGAATGCGTAAAACATAAAATAATTTAAAATAAGGAAAAGTAAGGAACAATAGGATAACCCATGGAAGAAATAATTTAAGATAAACTAGAGAAGATAAAGGTTAGACGATAAATGAAACAATCAAGCAAAATTGATAGGGGTTAAAGAGAAAATGGTTTGACATTCGATTGTCATTTATCTTTGTTGAAAGAAAAAGGTTGCTTATGCATTCTTTCTTGAATAATGAAAGTACTGCTATGAAAAATTTGCTGTTGTATTAATCAAAACAAGTTTCTGTAGTGTAAAAAACATGTATTTTTTACACATCTTATAAAAATGGTTCTTTTACGAACCTGGATTTTTAACCATGCTTGATGCTCTTGTTTAGATGTAATGCTTGCCATTTATGTTGCTTTTTATGCTTCCTATTTATGTTGCTTCTATTAGTTTATCATGTACAGTGAGACACTATATACAAGTCTTGCATCAAACCTAACCGAACTTGGTTGCCCTCTGCAAGTATCCATTCTAACTGTATGAAGTTTTATTGAAAGATTCCTATCATGTACTTGTTTTGCCTATTTCAAATTAGCTTGTTGTCTTGGAACAGATTGGCCATTCGTGTGATTAATCCCAAAACCTTTTCTAATCTAACCAATCTCCACATTACTTCTAGCCCCACCCTAACCCTCCTAGACCCATCCTTGATTCATTTAAGTCATATATAATTGGTGTCAGAGCAGCTAGTACTACAATTTGTTATCAGTGTGGGTGATCCTACATTCTTACATCAATTGGTATCAGAACTATTGGGTTCTACATCACCTATTGGTACAGGGGATTCTGCTATTGCTGAGGTCATGTTTAGGACCTTTAGGTTTTAGCTTATCCTTCTCCATTCAAGCTACTAGAGAAGCAAGGTGGTAGGAGGTTTCCATGTGATTTTTTTGATGAATGGTGAAAATTTATACAAGTAAACAGTGGAGAAACCCCAAAGAGCAGTGCATGGTCAATGAGCTATAGCTATGATATAAAGGAAAAGCAGTCCATATAAACTGAAGCTTAACTTTGATGGTAGCTCATTGGGTAATTCAGGAAAGGCAGGAATAGGAGGTGTTTTTAGAAACCATGAAGCAGTGGTGGTGGCATTATTTTCAGGACCAATTGGCTTTGGAGATTCAGTACAAACTGAAGTGATGGCTCTCATACATGGATTAAGACTTTCTGTACAAGTTGGAGTAAGGGAATTAGAAATGGAAGGAGATTCTCAGTTAGTCATATCTTGGTCCAAGAATATCAGATTAGCTCCATGGAAATACAGACATGCTTTTAGGGAGACTGACACCTTGGCAAAGAGATTCAATTCCACTTTTGGGTGGATAAGAAGGTCTGCAAATGGAATGGCAGATGTATTGGAAAAGCAAGGAGCTGATAGAGATGGCTTGTTTTGGGCTAAATTGTAACCTGATGTACTTTTTTGAGAATTCTTTGTAACTGTAATTTGATAAGCTCCTAGGGATGACATCCCTGTCATCATTTGTACTGTTACAACTTTATATTTTCTGCCTGATAAAAAAATGCAGAAGGTATGGAAGATATTGGAGAAAAAGTAGAAGAAAAGAGAAGAAAAAGTCTTAGGGTTCTTGGTTTTGAAGTCTTGGGGGTTCATTGTCGCATATATATGCACATAAAATGAATATTTTAGTTTAATAATGTCTGTTTTATAATTATAATATCGAAAAATAAAGAATAAAAAGTATTTTATAATAGGAAGTACAAAACTGCTTGGAAATTAGGTGAGCTGAGCCTCCAAGGGCGCCTTGTTGCCTATGTGCCCGCCTAGGCGTCACCTTGACAACTATGTTTCTCAAAAAAGAAACTTGCAAGATTTCTTTTTTCAATTTATAAAAACTAAATATTTTTCAAACTACTGATGCTGTAAATACCCCATGGCCATTTGCGCCTCGTTGGCCGAGGAAAACCCTATTTTCCCTTGAGAACTTTACAAGGTGTAGATCTGGTCATGTTTCTATCTTTTTTCACCTCCCCTCTAATCATGGATTCATGGACTACATCATATAGGAGGACCTGGAGGAGAAAAAATATGTGGAAGTAGGGAGGAATAAAAGATAGGGCTTTTGGTTATGTATGGGTTGTAGCTTAGTATTTGGTTATGTATCTAACTCAACAGAGGATATTTGAAATTAAAGAAAAAAGGGGCACTTTATGTTTAGAAACAAGGGGTTAAGTGAAACGCACCTAAGTGCAAGGGGGTTAGGAGTGATCATGGGCCAGACCCATGCTGAGTTTTAACTTAACGCCTATGATAAGAGAGATGGCCTGGGCCCAGCTTGGTCTGGACCTCAAGCTTTAAACATAAGTTCAGGCTGGGCTGGGCATTGGGCCTATGCCTTTAAGGGTCTGTTTGGCACAGTCGGAATTGGAATCCCTTGGAACAGGAATCGGAAGTGTATTTCCCTCACCTGTTTGGTTCAGATTGGAATCAGAAACAGAATTAGAATTGGCTGGAATTGATTCTCATTCAAGGGGAAGGGGAGGGAATGGCCATTCCCTCAAATGGGGGAATGCCATTCCATGAGGAATGGGAATGGGATTCTGATTCCGCCCAACCAAACAGTCGGAATTGGAATGGATGGTTCTGATTCCGATTCCGGACCCCCATTCCCGCAAACTAAATGGACTAAATATATTGCTAGAGAATGACCCTGTACAAAGTATGGGGCAACTACACCTATATATCCCTTTGTTTGAGATTCATTGTTTATCTGGTATAACTAATTTGAGTTTCTTGTTAAACTTAAAAAAATAAATCAGGTTTAATTTGTATTTGACAATCTATTTTATCTAAAAGAATGGGACCACATCAATGGGAGTCTTGTATTTGAATTAGAAAGATTAATATGGGCCCCACACCTTTTGAAGTGAGTACTTCTTATAAGTAGACATATGTTTGAAATTAGCACTTTTTCTGAGAGTGGAGTTAGCCACTCACATTTTTTAAGAGTGGGTAGACACTTGTTTGAGGAAGAAGGCTTGTATTTGACAGTGGAAGCAGCCACTTATTGGATACTCTTTCTTGAAATGATAGGAGGTGCATACCTAAATGAATTGGCCCTGTTTCTCCCTTTTCCTTTCTTCATAATGGAGCACTATATTTGAGATGAAAAAATGAAGAGGTAGGGAGGAATAAAGAACTTAGGATAGGACATTGAAAACCCTTTTAAAACATTGTAAAAAGGTTTGTCCTTTGGCCATGGGTACAGGTATTATAGTCCAGGTGGCATGGCAGGCCTAGTGGGTGAGTACTTGGAACAAAATGTAGGTAGCAGTAATACCCCTCTGTTATAAAATGAATTCTAAGTTTCTAACCAGATAGTCATACAATTCATTGTGAACCTTGGTGTCTTTATCTTTAATCTGTCTCACATATCCTTATTCTTAATTAAGTAGTGTTTCATTGATCCTAATTCTTATTTGGAGTCAATGGTGTCATAATCCATGTTGGGTTTTAACCTTGTCTCATGAAGGGTGACATTGGTTTCTTTTGGTGAAAATTCTTGGCTTCTTCACTTAGATGTTGCTGTAGTTCTTAAGAAGTTTGTAGTGCACATACATGTTTTGTTAATTTCTCTTATGATTAATTAAGGGTTACTTATTTTTGTTTGATATTTTACTATTGCAGGAGAATATAAGGCGGTGTGTGTGCATCATTTATGATCCAACACGGACAAATCAAGGAGTTTTAGCTCTCAAGGCCATGAAGCTCACAGATTCTTTCATGGATCTTTACCGTAATAATAACTTTACTGGAGAGAAGTATGGGCTTTTCTGGTTTCATGGTCTGTCTATAAAAGGGAACTTGCTATTTGGAATCTTATATGTTTTTTTTTTTGCTTAAATAGGTTGAGGGAGAAGCATTTGTCATGGGTGAATATCTTTGAGGAAATACCTGTATGCTTCCAGGCCTCCTAATCGCTATTTTAAATAATTCACTAGAATTCTCTGCTTTGTGATCTAGAAAAAGAAGCTTGTTTCTACTTTCCATACGTGAAGATCTGTTCCCCATATTAGTGTCTATATTGAGTTTTTTCCAACTATATAGAATTTTCTGAGACATCCCATTACCTATATTTATTCATTTATTATACAATGCAATATATCTTTTTTTTTGATAAATAACGGTAAAATATTTATTCAATGTAATATATTGTACAAGATTCGTAAGCTGGGCATCTTGTATCTTAATGTGTAATAGAGTATTGGAGCCTAAAAATCAACAACTAAGCAGGTTGGATTCAGCATTTTATGATCTATACATTGATCTTGTCTGTGATTTATGGATGTTACTTGTACCTACAGTGGGCATGAAATGGTTCTCTTCATGATCCATAATCATTTATGTTATTATTCCATTCGACCAAAATTATTATTTGATACAACGCCAATTACTCAGAAGAATTAGATGTCTTGTCTCTTGTCTTTACTGGTTGTTAATATAATACCCTTGTTTTTATTGTCTGTTTAGATGTTTATAGTTGTATTTCTGTACAGATTAAAGTTTCAAATTCTGCACTTATCAGTGCCTTCATGACAGAGCTGGAGGCCGAGACACCAGTTTCCCAGGTTTGTTCTTTATTGTTCTCAATTAATCAAAATCTACCTGTATCTCCTTAGAGACGTGCATGCATTTATATTTCTTTCTGCCACCCTGTTCTACTTACTTTGCCTCTGCTCTGCTGAGGCAGTGTGATTATGATCGTTTACAATTATCCACCGGTCCATTTTTGGAGAGGAATGTAGAATTTTTGATTGAATGCATGGATGATTTATCAATGGAACAGCAGAAAGTAAGTGCTTTCTCTGGCTTTGTATTATTTCTTTTTTGATATTATATCTTTTGTACTAACAAGAGAAACATTTTCCTCTCCTAGTTCCAATTTTACTATCGGAGCCTCTCCCGTCAACAAGCCCAACAGCAGGCATGGCTTCAAAAGAGAAGGTAATAAAATTGCATCTTTCTTGGCTTCCTCGTTAAGTCCAGGAACTTCTTTTGGGTAGGCCTGCTTTCATGTTCTTCTAGTACACAGTAAACGTGTAAATAAATAATTGACCTTTTTGTTTTGAGGGTTTCACATTGTATTCACTACTCATTTCAGACTATTAGTATTCCCACTCTTATACTGATAATCAGTGCTCCAATTATTTTTGTGGAGTATCTGCCCTCTCTTGATTTCTAGGGGTTATCATGGGCCTTGCCTAGCATCTTGTACAAGGGGTTTAGTGTAAGCCCAGCTCCTGCCTGGTCTGCACCCTGAGTGTGAAGCGTACATCTACATCTGGGCCTTTTGGGATAGGCTTAAAGAAGAGAGCGATGAGTAAATTAAGGAGTTGAAAATAGGAATAAAATAAAATTTCATTTATCAAAAAAATAGGAATAAAATTTTGGTGACCAGCTTATATAAAATTGTGGCCAAAATGTTGTTAAGAATAAGTGTAGCCTTCTTACCCAATGTAATAAATCAATCACAAGGAGACTTTATTCAAGGAAGTCAGATTACGGATCAAATTGTAACAGTGAATGAGTGTGGAGGATTTCAAGAGAAGGGGAGAGAGGATTTGTGTGCAAATTGGATTAAGAGAAAGTTTATGATAAGGTTGATTGGTCTTTTTTGTTGGAAATGTTGAGGAGTTATGGGTTTGGGGAGAGGTGGTGTGGTTGGATTGAAGGTTGCCTAAGAACTTGCCACTATTCGGTTTTAGTTAATGGAGTGGTTAGATACTTCTTTCCAGCTACTTGAGGGTTGAGACAAGGGGATCCTCTTTCTCCATTTCTATATTAATAGCTTGTGTGTTTAGTAGACGTATCTTGAGAGCTGATAGGTTGGATGTAATTAGAGGTTGGAGGGTTGGTAGGGAGGGCACTGTTGTAACTCATCTTCAGTTTACAGATGATACAATTATTTTTTGTGAGACTGGGGACCCCTGGAAGGCTTGGAACTTGAAAAGGGTGGTAAAATTGTTTGAACTCGTTTCTAAGTTGAAGATCAACTTTGAGAAGAGTTGTGTGGTGGGGCTAAACTTGGAGGAGTTGGTCAAAGTAGCAGAGTCCTTAGGTTGCCCTACATCTAGCTGGCCCTTGAAATACATAGGTATGCTTTTAGGAGCTAACCCAAGGGTAGGAAGGTTTTGGAATCTGGAAGTGAAACTGTGCAAAAAATTGGTAGCTTGGAAGACAAACTTTCTTTTGGGGGTCGTATTACTTTGATAAAATCTACAATAGCAAATCTGCCAATCTATTTTTTTTTTGTCTCTAGGATGCCACATGGGGAGGTTTTTGAAATTAGAGAAGATAATGAGGGATTTTTTGTGGGAGCCTGGTGAAGGAAGAAAGCATCATTTGGTTAGGATGGAATTAGTGTGTAAAAGAAAGGAGCAAGGTGGTTTGGGTTTAGGTAATTTAGGAAAGAAACAGCTCTATTGGGTAAGTGGTTGTGGAGATGGCCTTTGGAAAGGGAGAGGCTTTGGCATAAAGTTGTAGTTCATGGATGTGTAATTTATGGTTGCGACTTTGGTGTATCTTGGTAGGCTATGTTAAACTCTCTGTGGAAGGCTATTCATAGCATTCTTCCCCAATTCCTAAGCCTGATTAAGTACAATGTGTACTGGAGATATTGTTCTGTTTTGTGAAGATGTTTGTATTGGAAACTCTACCCTCAAGGACTTTTTTCCTTGTATCCCTTATCTCTTTTTAAAAATGAACCCATTTAGAGGTTTGCCTCTTTTTTTGAGATCTTTTGAAGGGCTACACAACGGGGGGTAGCCCATCCCCCAACCTAGGTTCAGGCGGGGTTCGATCCCAAGTCTCCACTACAACCATCTGGAGACCTTACCAACCAGCTAGTTGGCACCTTGCCAAGGTTTGCATCTTGCTATTTAGAGGTTTGCATCATTCTCCTAGTCTTTTGGCTTAAGTTGGAACATGGGCTTTAGCCTTTTAGGAGAGACTTGAGAGACTTTGATCTTGACCAGGCTACCATGCTTCTCAAAATTCTTGATACTGTATGCTTGGACACTTCTAAACCTAATGGTCAGATTTTCACCCCTTAACCCATTAGGCTTATTTCCTTATGGTTCTTTTTCTCTTTGTTGTGCTCAGTTACTAACCTTCAGCCTTTCCATAATAAGGAATTTGGTCCAAGCCCATCATCCCCTCTAAAGTGGGAGCTCTTTCTTGGGTTGTCTCTTGGAAAACTAAACATTTTGGACAATTTGCAAAAAAGGAGACCTAATCTTATCATCTCCCCTAACTTATCCTTTGCAAAGCAAATGGAGAATGTTGCTACCACGTACTAATATCCTACCATTTTGTTGTAGGCTTTTGGAAGAAGCCTTTTGGTCTATTTGGTTGTAGGTGGACTGTTCTGTTGCAAATTAGCAGTCCACTTGACCCTATTACCTCTAGGTGGCCAAAGAGGAGAGGTAAAATCTTGTGGGGATGTGCTTGGGCTGCTCTAGTGTGGACAATTTGGAAGGAAAGAAATTCCAGAATTTTCAATGAAAAGGAGAGGGGTGAGGCTTCCATTTGGTATTGCATAATCAATAGGGCTATAAACTGGGCTAAATCCTTGGAACTTTTCTCACACTTTTCATTTGATGATATTTGGAGGAATTGGGATTTGGTTGCAAAAAACTTAGTTGTGAAGGATAAGCCGATGGCGGTGTGGATACCCCTTGAAAAAGGTGTTATCAAGCTAAGCAAGCGGCTAGAGGATTGAAAGAAAAAAAGATGGAGTTCAGGTCGGCGACTACATGGAGAAGAAGGCTGGAGGTTGAAGCTAAAAAGTACATGTTTGATGCTTGCAGAAACAAGGGACAGGAGTGCTTGAAGATCAGAGAAGAGAAGAAGACCACTATTTTTCTTTGCAAGGATGCAATGTTTTGGTTGAAGGGTTTTGTGGATGCAGTTACATATAACAAGAAACAAGTCAGATGGAAAGGGCAATTGAATAGGGGAAGGAAAAATTATGTAGCGGAGCTGAGAAACAATGGAAAGGGGTGGTACGCAACAATTACAGAAAGTTTTGGGAAAAGTAACAGGAAGTACATGTGTATTCTGAAAGGAAATAGGAAGACATGGTGGAAGAGTTTTGCAGATAAGTTGCAAGAGTATCTGGTAGTGATGGAGAGGAATGAAAAGGTTCAACAAAAAATCTCAATAGAGAAAACAGAGGTGGGGGTGGGAGAGGGTGTTCAGGTTGGAAAGGGAGAGCAGAAAACTCAGAAGGTAGTGGAGGAATACTTTGCGTTCTCTGTTAAATCGAGTAATTTTGAGTTCGAAGTGGACAAGCAGGAATTGAGGGAAAAATTTGTGTTGACAACTAGGAGGAAGGTTGCGGACTGGTAGCTAGTTGCAGAGGAGATAAGGAGGAAATTTAGCATTAGAGAATCCGTTCTTGTGATGCCTATCTGTTAAAACAGAGCTATTCTCGACACAGGGGAGGTGAAGATAGAACTCTTTGCTATTGGAATGAAGGAAGGTTTGATAGTTGTTGAAGAATGGTGTATGTCTTGTAATGAGCGAGACATTACTGTAGCTTGTTTTGGCATCAAGCTTCTTGGGGTGCTGTTCAACCTCTGGAACAAATCGTTCGTTGAAAAAATAGTCCACACGATGGGTGGAGCAATGGAGGACTGCAGTCTCAGGGACCTGACGGCGGTCAAGGTAAAAATCCGAGGGATGAAGCCGGAGGAGGTTCCATGATTGGTAACTTTCTTCTCGGAGGGGCTCTAGAGGAAGATTTGGGTTCTGACAGAAGTGGAAGCATCACTGTGGAGAGGGTGACAGAAGAAAGTGACATGGATGAAGGCTGCTTACGTGGCAAAGCTTTAGTGGGAGGGGATGGGAAAGAACAGGGGGAACATTTTAGGGAAGAGGAAGAGTCGGGCTTGAAAGGGGTTTTGGGCGGCCACATAAAAAAAGGAAATATTTCAAAAATTTTTAAAATGAAACATCAGGTGGTCGACCCATCATATGCTGATGTGGGGAAGAAATTAAGCAGTCCGAGCCATCAAATGGTTCAATCTAAGCCGGTTGGAGTTATGGGCGGGTTGATGGTTAAACCCGGGGGTATTAACAGTGACCCATGTGATAACTTAATGCATCACGTGGGTTGGGGCAAAGATATGGGAAAGGGAAGGGGCGAGTCGAACAACTAACCAGGGGGACGAGTTTATGACCCACGTGATAACTTAAAGCCTCATGTGGGTCGGGATAAGGGGATAGTTTGTGGGCCGATGGTAGACAAAGCCCACAGTCTATCTTCTTCTAAAATGGTGTCTGTAGAGAGGAGAAAACTATAGTGGCGGAATGTGGCTATCAGTGAACTGCGGTGGGTACCTCACCGGAATCATGAAGCGTGTTGAAGATTAATTAGTTTTATGATGTTTTTCTAAGTAGATGTTTTATGTGAGTTGTTAGATAGGAGGTGGGGACCACAATAGTTATGTGAGTCCAAATTTTATTATGTTTTTTGAGTGTTATATATGCTGTTTTATGTTTTGCCGCCCTATAAGGGCATAGTTGTCTTTGTATTGTTCTATTATTTTAGTATAAATAATAAGTGAAGGGGGCGACCAGATTATTGCTCTCTTTTCTTTCAACTTCTCTTCTTCTTTTCTTCTCCTTCTCTCTTCTCTCTTCTCTCTTCAAGAAACTACTTTCTTTCATTTTTTTTTAATTCAGTATCAGAGCATCGGCTAGGGTTTCTTGAAGCATTCTCATGCAGCCCTAGATCAGCCGACTGTATGAAGTAGTAAAGGGCTGATCGATCTGCTATAGATTGCCCAGTTCTTGGATTTTTTGGTGGGATCTAGACACCAGGAAGGTGATCTACTTTTCGACATCAAAATCAAGAAGAACTGGAGTATGGTGAAGAGTCCCAGAAAAGTTGGACCCTTTGTTTTTGATATGATCTTGGGCGCCCAAGTATTGTTAGTTTTCTTTTGATTTTCTGAAGAGGGCGGTTTGGTTTTTGAAATTTTCTTGGCCTCCCGGAGTGATCGATTCATGTCTCTCTCTGTTGGGAGGCATGGGGAGGAGAGAGATTTCCCTCAAGCTAGGGTTTTCTTCTTTCGGAAGGGTTGGTTTCTGTGTGTGGTATTAAATTATTTTTTGAAGGTCTTCAATCTATTTTTTTTTTCTTACTGTTGAACTGTTTGAAGTAAAATGGAGAGTTGGAATACTGAAATGAAATCTACCGGTACTGTGGGATTGGGTGTTGGAGGTAGTAGTGATATTTTTGGGTCTGGGATCATTACTATAGTAAAACTTGATGGTACAAATTATTTGGAGTGAGCACAATCAGCTAAGATGGCTATTGGTGCCCGTGGAAAATTTGGGTATCTCACTAGGGAGGAGAAGAAACCTGATACAGACTCTTCCCGATGGGTGCACGAGAATTACATGGTAATGTCTTGGCTGTGTAATTCTATGTTACCTCATATTGCAAAAAAATTCCTATGGGCTAATACTGCTAAGGAGATTTGGGATGGAGTGACTGAAACCTACTCTTAGAAGCAAAATGAAGCCAGAGCCTATCAGTTAAGAAATCAGGTGATAAGTATGAAACAAGGAGAAAAACCTCTTGCTGTGTATTTCTCCATGTTGAAAACCCTATGGCAAGAAATAGATCACTTAGAAACTGTGGTATGGGAAAGTGTAAATGATGCAACAACTTATCACAAATTGGTAGAGAGGAATAGGGTTTTTGAGTTCTTGGCAGGGTTAAACCCTGATTTTGACATTGCTAGGCAGCAAATTCTTTCTAGGGAGGGTGTGACACTCTCTCAGGCCTATACTTTTGTCTCTAGACAGGAGAGTAGGAGGAATGTAATGATGAGATAGCCTGGGATTGACTAGTCGGCTATGGTTGGTACAACAAAACCTAAGCCGAATGGAGACAAGGGGAGTAGTGAGACTAGAAGGGAAAATAAGAAGGACTTGGTGTGTGATTATTGCAAGAAGCCTAAGCATACCAGGGACACTTGTTGGAAGCTTTATCCAAATCTTATGCCTGGTCGGATAAGAAACAAGAAGGGAAATGCAAATGTAGCCACTATAGGAGACTCTTCAAGTCCTCTCCCAAACTGATTGGGAATCCATTGCAGTAGCAGCAGTGAGATTAGAATTGGAGAGGTTTGGACAGCTTATGAGTAAGAAAGGTTCACCCAGCTCTAGCCTTCCAGATGGACAGCAGAATGCAGGAGCCAACTACACCACTTCCTTTGCACATACAGGTAGTTCATATGCAACTGCGAATCTCGCATCCACTTCAGTTAAGGAGGGACCTCCCAGGATTATTGACTCAGGAGCATCTGAGCATATGACTAATGCCCTACCATTTTCAGTTCCTATCAGTTGTGCTCTGGTAGAGACAGTCTCTATAGCAGATGGTTCACATATGCCCATTGCTGGGAAGGGGACAGTTAGAGTGACCAATGATATAACTATGTCCTCTGTTTTACATGTCCCTAGACTTAATACCAACCTATTGTCTGTTAGCTTTTGACAAAAAAATTGAATTGTTCTGAGACCTTTCTTCCTGGTAATTGTGTTTTACAGGATTTGGAGTCAAAGAAGATGATTGGGAGTGGTCGTGAGGTGAATGGAGTCTACCTTCTGGATGAGATTCCGAGACATCAGGGCCATCATGTTAGTAGCAACAGTAGTAGTGGGTCAGAGTCAGTAAACCAGATTATGCTTTGGCACAATCGCTTGGGACATCATCCTTTTAGTTCTTTGAAATGTCTTCCCAAAATTGTTTGAGTCTGTTCAATTATCTACTTTGGAGTGTGATAGTTGTCAGTTAGGAAAGCATTGTAGACAGTCTTATAAACTAAGTAATAAAAGAAGTACTTCTGCTTTTAATATTGTTTACACTGATGTATGGGGGGCCATATCAAATCCCTTCCATTGGAAGATTCCGTTACTTTCTCTTGTTTGTGGCTGATTATACATGAAATTCTTGGAAATATTTGATGAGATCACGTGATGAGGTTCCTAACTTAGTACGACAATTCCACCAGATGGTTCTCACAATTTGGAGTGAGAACTAAGGTTTTTAGATAAGATAATGCTAGTGAGTACTTTGAGAAGGACCTGACCACGTATCTCTTAGAACATAGTGTAGTTCATCAGAGCAGTTGTGCATTGATATGGACGCGTTTATTGGGAAGAAATATTGCCGCCGGCAGCAATAGTGAATTGGTGTTCTCATCGGATTCTAGCTAGTTACAGTCCATCTTATCTTATCTGTTTTCAGTTCATCTTATCTTATCTGTTTTCAGTAAGGATTAGTAGGAAGTCTAATCTATCTTAGGGAGTCTTATCTATCTTAAGTAGGGAGTCTTATCTAGGGAGACTTTATCTATCTTATCTGTAAGTGGTATAGATTAGCAGGGAGTCTTCCTACAAGGAGGACTCTTGTAATCTCCTATTTAAGGAACTGAGAATATTGAATAAAATCATCGAAAATTTCAGTCAAGAAAGAGAGCAAAGGAGAGTTGGTGATCTCTTGAACAAATCACCTTTTAGGGCGGCAAGATAGGTTCTTCAAGAAAATGGAGGAACAAGGGAAAACAGGAGGTTTTCCCCGTGGACCGACCTGTGATGAGATCCTATTCGCGGGCCCTTAACATGCATATACACCGCAACAGAATGGAGTTGCTGAGAGGAAAAACAAACACATTGTGGAGGTGGCAAGGAGTCTTATGGTGTGTGCTTTAGTTCCTGTGCAGTTATGGGGAGATGTAGTTCTTATAGCCGCCGTACACGTGATTAACCGTGTTCCTTCACGGACTTTGGGGTTTAAGGTGCCATTTAGCCTCCTTTTTCCAGATGGAGAGATATTTCATATACCTCTGAGGGTTTTTGGCTGTGTTTCTTTTGTTCACATTCTTGGCCTTCATCGCAAGAAATTGGATCCTAAGGCCAAGAAATGTGTTTTTCTTGGGTATGCTCAGAACCAAAAGGGGTATTGTTGTTATGACCTAGTGTCGAGGAGCATATTTATCACTATGGATGTTACCTTTTTTGATTCCACATTCTTCTTCTCGAGTGGTTCTCCTCAAGGGGAGAGTTTTGGGGAGGAGAACTCACAATCTGTTCCTCTTCCTATTTCTGTGGTACCTCCATCAATTCAACCAACATCTACATCAGTTCAGCCACCACCTACACCATCAGTTCAGCCAGCACCTGCATCCACAGTTTCATTACCTGAGCCACTACGGGCAGCCTCACAGCAATATCAACGCCGACAGATGATGGTTGACTCCACACATCCTCGACCCACACCACTCTCTGTCAGTCCTTCTGAAACTCTAGATTCGACAGATACAATTCCAGGTATTCCTCTTGAGCCTGCTATGTTTTCTGATGATAATGTTTTTGTCCCTAACACCATTGCTGCAACTGATCCCATTGACGTTGACCTTCCCATTGCATTTCGTAAGGGTAAGAGAGAGTGTACAACCCACTGCATTTCACACCATCTTTCCTACAATGCCTTATCACCCTCCTACCGTGCTTTTCTTTCTTCCCTGGATTCAGTGTCTATACCTAGGAATGTTAGAGGCTCTCTCCAAACTTGAGTGGAAAATAGCCATGCAAGATGAGATGGATGCTTTGGTCAAAAACCAAACTTGGGAAATAGTTGATCTCCCCTTAGACAAGGAGACAGTTGGATGTCAATGGGTATTCACAGCGAAGTATAAGGCCGATGGCAAGATAGAGAGGTACAAGGCAAGGTTCGTAGCAAAAGGGTATACTCAGACCTATGGTGTTGATTATCTGGTAACCTTTGCACCAGTAGCTAAGATGAGTTCAATTCGTATTCTTTTATTTCTAGCATCCACCTATTCATGGCCCTTGTTCCAGCTTGATGTCAAAAATGCTTTCCTCAATGGTGACTTATAGGAGGAGGTATATATGGACATTCCAACAGGCTTTTATGAAAATGTTGGTAAAGGAAAGGTGAGCAGACTCAGAAAATCTCTATATGGACTAAAACAGTCACCTAGGGCTTGGTTTGACAGGTTCAGAGGGGCACTCATCCGTTTTGGATACACACAGACACAGTCTGATCATACTCTCTTTGTGAAGAGGAGAGATGCTTTGGTGTCAATTCTGATTGTGTATGTGGATGATATAGTGGTGACAAGAAATGATCTGGAGGAGATTGATGATCTCAAAAAATCATTGCAAAAAGAATTTGAGATCAAAGATCTTGGTGAGCTCAAATACTTCTTAGGGATTGAAGTTGCAAGATTCAAGCATGGGATCTTCATTTCACAGAGAAAGTATGTACTTGACCTACTACGAGAGACTGGAAAGCTGGGGACCAAACCAGCAGACACTCTTATTGATCCAAATCACAGAATTAATGGTGAATTGGTAAAGGATGTGGGGAGATATCAAAGAATGGTGGGCCGACTGCTATATTTGTGTATGACACGACCAGATATTTCTTATGCTGTCAGTCTTGTGAGTCAATACATGCATGCACCTCGGGTTCAACACTGGGAAGCTATTGAGAGAATACTTGCATATCTGAAAAAGCACCCTAGCAGAGGCAGTCTTTTCTCAAATCATGAGAATTTGAAGCTAAAATCCTATACGGATGTAGATTGGGCAGGATGGTTAGATGACAGGAGGTCTACATCAGGAGTGTGCACCTTTGTAGGTGTTAACTTGATCTCCTATAAGAGTAAGAAGCAAGCGGTTGTGGTAAGGTCAAGTGGTGGTGTCTCAGAACTTGATCTCCTATAAGTGCAGAGGCTGAGTATAGATCCATGGCTCATGGTGTCTCAGAACTTCTTTGGGTTAGATCTCTTTTGAGTGAGATTGGGGTGAAAGCAGAGGAACCTATGATGTTATACTGTGACAATCAGACTGCAATCAATATTGCCCACAATCCAATTCAAC
>NW_010729125.1:3869047-3991659 GCF_000365185.1 Nelumbo nucifera
AACTTCTCTTCTTCTCTTCTTCTCCTTCTCTCTTCCTTCTCTCTTCAAGAAACTACTTTCTTTCATATTTTTTTAATTCAGCAGATTTCTACTAAGCCTTGTTCTGTGGGGCACCCTTTAGAGAAACCAAATCCCAGATATGCAAGGGAGAGAAATGATGAAAGGGAGGAATGGGACGAAGGCTGGGTGCATTATGGAGTAGACAACGAAGAGATTGAGGACAGTATGGATGAGGATAGCAGCATCGGAAGTGTGAAGGATATTGGGGAGTGCGATATAGGTGACTTGGGTGGGCTAAACATTACAAGCTTATTCTAGGAGGACTTAGAGGAGGATTGGAGACTGAATTCAGATGGCTGGAGGAATCTGACAGTTGATGGAAGAAGAGCCGAGTCTTGTAAGGGGAATGAAGACATTAGTTAGACTATTGCGCTCCCAAGGCTTCTGATTGTGCAAGATGCAAAAAAAGGGGGTAAACTTGGAGAACCTGAGGCAGAGCGGGAACACAACAATAAGGATAGACAATGGGTAGAGAGGATAGATTGCCAAAATGCCCAAAGGACAGAAAGGTCTACCAACCAACTTAGGGAGACAGACAGTGACCAACCCTCTGAACAAGAAAGGGTGGACAGTGACAACATTTTGCGTCCCCATTCATCCTTCCAGTCAAACCAAGGTAACCAGTTGAGTTAAGTTTGTGCTTCTATTGTGTTCTCTGTGTCCTATGTTCTAGATTCCGTTCCTGTCCCAAGCTCAACAGCCCTTGTATGTGCTTCCAGTCAAGGTGGTGGGCTTTTAACGGGTTTAGAAAGGAGAGGGGAGGACTGTGGGGAGATGCTGGAAGGAAGGTATAGGAATGAGAAAATTTTGGAAATTATTGAAAAAATCTTTAAGGAAGTTGAACAAGAGTTGAGACGAACGGGGATTTTAGAGGAGAGAAGAGGGGATGGATCAGGTGGAGAGGAAGAAGGAGAGGAGGGGAGAATTGGAGGGGATCTTGCAGAAAGGATAGTGGAGGAGGATTCTAAGAAAGGGGACATGTTAGCAGAATTTGTGGGGAAGTTGGGGTGTAGGTTGGAAGACTTGAATGTGCTGAAAGAAGGCCTGCTGTAGAGGAAGAAGGAGATTAGAACAAAGAAGAAAAAATTGAGTGAAGTTGAGAGATTGAAAAGAGATATGGAAGGTGACAAGAAGTTCGAGGTAATAGGAGATAGAAGGAAAGGGGGAAGGTAGTGGGTAGGTGAAGAACAAAACTAAGAAAGAAGTGAGAATGAAGATACTTAGTTGGAATGTGAGGGGATTAGGAAGTGCGAGGAAAAGAGCGATGATAAAAGAGGTAATAAAGAGGTATGACCCAGACATTGTACTATTACAAGAGTCCAAGAGAATGGAGTTTAATACTAGATAGGCAAAGAGTGTATGGAAAGCTAGGGGATTAACTGGTTGGCTGCTCCCTCGTGGGGTGCTTCAGGAGGGATAATAACAATGTGGAAGAGGGATGTGGTTGAAGGCTTAGAGGAATTGGTTGGAAAATACTCAATTTCTATTAAGTTCAAACAACAAGAGGATGGCTATGTGTGGGTGCTTACAAATGTTTACAGACCAAATGATTAAAGAGAGAGAAAGGAGTTGTGGGAGGAATTGGTTGATGTTAGAGGGCTGTGGGATGGGCCCTGGTGTGTGGGTGGAGACTTCAATGTGATCAAATACTCGGAGGAAACCAATAAGACTAATCAGAGGGTGACAACTAGCATGAGGAAGTTTAACAGGTTTGTGGATGCCTGAGCTCAAGGAGATACCCCTAGCCCATAAGACACTTACATGGTCCAATCTCCATTCTAGGCCCATCTGTTCCAAGTTGGATTGGTTCTTGTTCTCTTTGGACTGGGAAGAACATTGGGGAAATGTGGCATCTAGAGCTCTCCCTAGGGTGAATTCTGATCATTGGCCCATAGTAATATGTAAGGAGGAAAGGAGTGAAGGTTCTGCCCCATTTAGATTTGAAAATATGTGGTTACTTTATCTTGGGTTTACCGAGAGAGGAAGGGAGTGGCGGTATGAGTGTAACCCAATGGTGGAATGGGAGGGGATGAGATTCCATAAGAAACTACAATTTTTGAAAGCAAAGATTGAGTGGAATCTTTTGGAGTTTGGGAGGGTAGAAGAAAGAAAGAGAGCTCTGATGGACCAAATTGAAAGTCTGGACTCTAGAGAAGAAGGGGGAGAATTTGGAGAGGAAAACAATGAACTTAGAAGAGACTTGAGAAGGCAGTTAGAAGACTGCCTACATAAGGAGGAAATAAGCTGGAGGCAAAAGTCTAGGTGTAAATGGTTGCAATAGGGCGATAGAAATACCATATATTTTCATTCTTTAGAAGATGGAAGGAGAAGGAGAAATTTTATTTCCAAATTGGTAGTGAATGGAGTGGAGTTGACACAACAAGAGGAGATAGCTGGGGCATGTATAGAACACTTCAAATCCATTCTAAGAAGGCCTGTAAGTAGTGGGGTGTGGGTAGAAGGGTTGGACTGACCAGATGTAGGAGTGGACAACAGGAGAAGGTTGGAAAGAGGGTTTGATCTGGAAGAGATCAAGGAGGCTGTGTTTTCTATGGATAGAACAAAAGCTCCAGGGCCGGATGGGTTCACAATGGCTTTTAATCAGGATTGTTAGGATATTTTGAAAGGTGATCTTCTATTGGTGTTTGAGGAGTTTCATAGGAGAGGGATTGTTAACCCAGGTGTGAACTCCACCTTTATAGCTTTGATTCCAAAAAAGAAAGATGCCTTCCACCCAAAGGACTTTAGGCTAATCAGTTTGGTAAATAGCTTGTACAAGATTATTGCAAAGGTGTTGTCTTTAAGACTGAAGGAGGTATTGCCAGACATCATTGGACAAAATCAAGGAGCCTTTGTGAGTGGAAGACAAATTACCAATTAAATTCTCATTGCTAATGAGAGTGTGGAGAGTTTCAAGAAGGACAAAAAGGAGGGAGTGGTTTGTAAGTTGGACCTGGAAAAGGCTTATGACTTGGTGGACTGGGAATTTTTGAGGAAAGTTATGACCAAAATTTGGGTTTGGGGCTAGATGGTGTAAATGGATCATGGGTTGTGTTCGAAATTGTCATTATTCAGTGCTAGTGAATGGGACAGTGGTAGATTTCTTTTCAGCCATTAGAGGTATAAGACAAGGAGATCCCCTTTCTCCCTTGTTCGTTCTAATTGTTGATGTTTTGGGGAAGTTGATACATAGGGAAGATTCTAGGGGTCTTATTAGAGGTTGGAGAGTTGGAAGGGAGGAAACACCCCTCACTCACTTACAATTTGCTGATGACACGATTTTGTTCTGTGAAGGAGGTAATGTGGGTCTCATCAGGAACATGAAGTTGGTGATACAACTCTTTGAGCAAATGTCAAATTTGAAGGTGAACTTTGGGAAAAGCTGTGTAGTGGGTGTGAATTTGGAGGGAGAGATTAGGGAGAGTTTAGAAGTGTTAGGGTGTGAAGTCTCGGAATGGCCTTTGAATTACCTTGGGTTGCCTATAGGCGATAACCCTAAGAGAGAACTTTTGGAACCCGGTGGTGGAAAGGTTTGAAAAGAGACTTGTCTCTTGGAAACAAAATTACCTCTCTCTTGGTGGAAGGACTACACTGATTAAGGCCACACTAGCAAACTTACCCATTTATTTCCTGTCTGTATTCAAAATCCCAATGAAGGTTTCTAGCAAGTTGGAGAGGATGATGAGAGATTTCCTTTGGGAGCCGGGAGAGGAGAAGAGGGATCATAGATTTAGTTGGGAGGTGATGACTAGGAGCAAAAAACTGTGGTGGTTTGGGACATGGGAACATTAGAAAAAGGAATATGGCTCTTTTGGGGAAGTGGTTGTGGAGATTTCCATTGGAGCAGGAGAAGCTTTGGGCTAGAATAGTGGCAAGCATACATGAGCTGGAGCAAAATGGATGGGATGCTGGAATCTGAGCTAGGACCATAAGCACCTCTCCTTGGAAAGCCATTCATGATCTGCTACCAGTTTTCTCCCCTCTTATCAGGTATGATTTGAATTCAGGTAACTCCATAAAATTTTGGGAACAAACTTGGGTGGGGACTGCACCTCTAAAAGACCGGTTTCCTTCTTTGTATGCTCTTTCAGATTTTAAAAATGAGGCAGTATCTTCTTTCATCACCCCTTCCTCTTCTAGTTCTGGGCTTGGGTGGAACCTAGGTCTGAGAAGGGTTTTGAGGGACTCAAATCTCGATAGTATTTTGAGCCTCCTCGAACTTCTTGATAATGTCTTCTTAGACCCCTCTAAGGTGGACTCTAGAATTTGGACCCCTACCCCCAGTGGCTCTTTTTCTTGTACTTCCTTCTTTAAAGTTTTAAGCCAGTCCACCAATCCTGTTACCCCGCCTTTCCCTATTAATGAGGTTTTAAGCCAGTCCACCAATCTTGTAGTTTTTGTTGGAAAGCCTTTCTGGAAAGAATTAACATTGGTGATTTGCTTCAAAAGAAGAGACCCATTACTTGCTTGTCACCACATTGGTGTGTTCTCTACAAAGCGGAGGGGGAGACTGGTTTCCACTTACTGGTGTCTTGCCAATTTGCAAAGTCTATTTGGGAGTGGGCCTTTTCTCTCTTTGGGTGTAGTTGGAATCCTCCATCAGACATGCATAGTCTTTTCTCCTCTTCTTTTTTCAAGTGGCGTGTGAAAAGAGGAAGGACTATGTGGAGAGGACTAAGGGCTGCAGTATGCTGGTCACTATGGGAAGAAAGAAATTCCAGGATTTTCTTAGAAGTCGAGAGAGGGGCTGAAGAACTGAGGGCTATAATTCATATTAGGGTTGTACAGTGGCTGAAATCCTTAGTGCTATTCACAGGAAATTGCAAACTGTTCACAGATCAAATCAGTATTGAGTGTGCCTTGGACCCCCCCTCCTGCTGGATTCTTTAAACTAAACTTTGATGGGAGTAGTAGGGGGAACCCTGGACAGTCAGGTATTGGAGGTGTCTTCAGGGATGAGAATAGGGTCATTTTTGCCTTGTGCTTAGGCCCAATTGGAGTGGGGGACTCCCTTAATGCTGAGATCTATGCAGTTATGGAAGGAATCCAGAAAGCTAAGGAGATGAATATCAGAAAACTCATAATTGAAAGGGACTTGGAGGTGGTGATAGGGTGGTTGAATAAAGATAATAGTAGCCTATGGAATTACAGTAATGAGATGAAAAAATTTAAGTGGCTGGTGAGGGAGATGGAAGTGAAGATGAGGTGGGTTCAAAGATCAGCTAACTCTTTAGCTGATGGATTAGCTAAACAAGGGGAAGAAAGGGATTCAATGTTTTGGGCTAAATTGTAATTAATTGTTTCTTCCTTTCCTTTCCTTTTTCTTTTCTTCTTGAGGGGCTCAAGTTGTATTTGGAAGATAATAGTGTTTGTCTTCCTCTTTGTAATTATTTTCTTGCTGAATTAATGAAGTTGCTAATGAATTTGTTATTGATCAGAAAAAAAAAGGTGTTGTCAAGCTAAACATTGATGGCTGTAGTCTAGCAATCCGGGGGGGGGGGGTCTGTTAATGCAGAAGTCCAAGCAGCTTTACAAGGATCAGAGATTGCTAAAGAGTTGTGCTTTCAACAGTTGTTAATTGAAGGGGTCGGGTGGTTGCAAGAACCGATGTCAGCAGCTTGGTCCTATGGGGGGGCTTTGAGAAGGTTCAAATGGTTAACCACAAATCTAACAGTCAGAATTCAGTGGGAAAGGAGATCCACAAATGGGTTTGCTGATTGTCTAGCTATGCAAGGGGTGCATACGAATCCGTTATTTTGGGCTCATATGTAATTCAGTGGGAAGCAGTCATGTTGCACTCTTACTATTGATCTTCAATAAAATTTCTATTACTTGTCAAAAGAAATTTGGAAAGGTCCTATTGATGTGAGGTCAAGGTAAGTATCACAATAGATAATAAACATATAATTCTGGACTGGGCCAATTAGTATTGAACCCAGGCCTGGCCTGCAAATTTCTGGGCCAGGCTTGGACTTAAAGCCTTAGGCTTGGAAACTTGCATGCCTTCCTGGATGGACTGTTCACCCCATTGATTTCTTTCCCAATATACTTTTTTGTTTAAATTCAAAATAATAAGGTGATCTGATTTTTATTTAATGGGTGGAGTTTGTGTTTTCATTGGGTGGTTGGAAGTGATGTTACCGGTTGCAGCAGAAAATATGATTTTTCTAATTTGTGGCCTTTGTGCCCGCAGGTGTTGGATGGAGAATTGGATCTATTTCATAGTTTTTTTTTTCTTGCGTCTCTTCTAGATCTAGTACATTTACCCCTAGCATCCTACGGAGGTTGAAGAGAGACCACTTTTGCCAACTTGCCAACATTGTGTTATATGGGTCCTCATTCATTTTTATTTATTAATTTTTTCTTTTTTGGTTTTATTTTTTCAAGGTTCACTCTTCAAATTATTTTGGATAGAACTTTAGCAGGTTTCCTTTTATAGAGCTTTTGGTTTACATTCAGTTTTCTTTCTAATACCTCTTCCTTTTTAATTTTTACAGGGCAGAAAACATGGCACGTAAAGCTGCAGGAGAAGAACCATTGCCTGAGGAGGATCCTTCAAACTCCATCTTTAAGCCAGTTCCAGAGCCATCACGATTGGATAGCTTTCTAATAACAAATCAAATTGCTAACTATTGCAATCAAATCAATGGGTATGCTATATGCCTTCTACTGGCAGCTGGTTTGGTAACTTTAACTATGAAACATGTGGATTTTATGGTCATGCATACTGAAATAGATGGATTTTGAAGTTATCATCATCTGTTTTTCCATTCCGTTCCGTTTGGTGTCATGGATTTTGAAGTTATACCATAACTAATTAAGGCTAAAGTATTGATGTGGCAATTTGTTAGGTATTTCAGAAATAGGGAGTTTACAGTTCTATTTCATCTGATTGCATGTGTAAATGTGTATGCATTTTGAAGTTGGCTTAATTGTTCATATCTCTGTTGCTTTCATGTGGTACATGTAAACATTGCTTCTATTCATTTTCTTTTTTGATTGGTGTGGATGTTTTTTTTTTTAATTATATCTTGCTAGAGGATGGTTGCGAATTGTTTATATGATTTGGAAATGGAAATTTGCAGGGTTGTGGGTCAGAGCTTCAACAGATTATATCTAATGAAGGCTTTGCATGAGAATTGACTGAAGCCAGCTAAAGCTCATGTAGAGGTATTAGTTTGAGTTGGGGGGGGGGTACTTTTACAGACTGTTGTATTGTTGCTGGAAAACAGAAGAAAGTTGAGCCTTTTCAGCAATTTGATCCATTGTATGTTTTTAACAGATGTTATATACCAGTATTAGTAGGCAATTGAGTTTTTAGGAGACGATTTTTTGGCGAGTCATCAATCATAATTTTATTTCTCTGCACAAAATAATTGCTTCGAGTTCATCGGCTCCCTTGTTATTTATTTCTTAGTTCTTTTTAATATCATAAATCCATTTGTCTACACAACCTTACCTTTGAGTTTATCTTTTTTCTTTTTTATTTTCTTAGGGCTATACAATTGAGGTAGCCCTTCCCCCATCCCCTTACAGTCTGTTTGGTTGGTGTGGCCGAGAAGAGAAAATGGGAATATTCTTCTTAGATTCCCATTTTCATTCGTTTGTTTTGTGAGACGGACTGAAAAATAGTGTGACGCTGTTTCCCAAAACTTGGAACGCAGGGTCGCACTGAAACGGTGCGACCCCAGTGGTAAAGGAAACCACACGCGCAGCGGCCTTCGGTTTCTTCTCCAGACCCTCCTTTCTTCGTATTTCCTCTCGCATTTCTTTCTCATTCTTTGCATGCAGCAAGCTTTTTCTGCTCACAACGGTCTATGCCGGTGCAAAATCCTCTGCCAAGCAATAGCTGAGCTTCTGAGGGTTTTGGTAAAAGAGTATTCATGTCGCAGCAAGCTTTTTCTCCAACTTGCTTTTCCGGTTGTGCTCGTTCATGGGATTTGTTATCTTCTTTGCATTCACTCTCACATTTACTGGTTCAATTAGCAGTGGCAAGCGAAGAAAAAGATGAGGAAAAAAAAGGAGAGAGAGAGAGAGAGAGAGATTGGAACTCACCTTGTCCATGCCACTGGTTTGAGTTCAAAGGAAGATGGTGAATAGTAATTTTTCCTTCTTAGCAATCAAACACTAGAATGCCAAAATGAGAAAATAAATTTTCCCTTCTCATCCCATTCCTTCTCAACAACCAAACGGATCGTTAATCCCTAATGGCAGTAGCCCCTTGTTTTGTGAAAAAAATACCCTAAAACCTTACAATATACCACACCAGAGAGGGTGTTGTAACCCTTTGTGCACTTCACATTGACCATACACGCATATCCCACCATGCATTCGGAACATCTCATGAATAATAACATATTAGTACGGGAGATGTTTTCAATACACGGTGGGATGTGCCTGTGAGGTAGATATGAAGAGCAGATCTGGACTTATCTCATAGAGTGTACCTCACACTTGCCTCACATCACGTTTCAGCATGCATTAGGAACATCTTTCTAGGAATAAATATTGGGTCCCATGCCTATGCCCACCCAAAACGTTGCATACTTGGTACCTGAGTGCAAGGTTAAAATTTCCCAACGTATCAGGTCTGTATTGGCCAATATTTTGCATTTCGTTGAGGATCTGATATACGGAGCATACAGATTGATACACATCCAGACCCGAAATGGACCAATACGGGCTTATATCGGACTGGTACAACTCAATATGTTGTGTTGCGTTTCCCAATCGTTGCATATCATTATGTTTTAAGAATGAAAAGTGAAGAAAATACAAAATGATAAAAAACAGAACATGATGAGCATCTAGCGAACATATGATTTTTTTTTTTAATTAACTTAGCAAAGAAAGTGAGAAAATATGGCATATCTTTTAGCATACACCTTGGGCTGCTGCAGGTCGAGAGAATGAAATCTGGATCTCCTGCCCACAAAAACTTTACCAATGCCTACTCACAAAACACTACCTCCGTGTATTAGGAATATCTCCTTGTGCATAATAACATGATGTTCTTCATGTGTGATTGCGATATTATATGGGTAGATTTGTCGTGGGCAGGAAATCCAAATTCAAGTGAATGGGGAAGGAGGGGAAAAATAGAGAAAAACATTAGAATAGCACTTCTTTTTGAATGGAGGGCAGTTGTGCCATTATTTAAAAATTAATAAGGTAAAAAATGAGATAGAAAAAGAAAAAAACACACTTGTCTGAAAAAACAAAAGTGAAATAGTCTTGAGAGGGATTCTCGTAACTAGATTTTTTATTCCAAAAAGATTCGGTTATTTTCACCCAAAGAGATGATTCTTTCAACTATCAAAGAAAGCTTTAGGCTTTTAAAATTAAAGGAAAGAACTTGATGCCTTTAATAATTGGAGCATTTAATGCAAAACTAACCATTAAAAACTCACTATCAACTAGCCATATGAATTCTATATTTCTCAGGCCATGATTGTCGACTACATAACTTCCATACCTAACGCCATCAATCCTCTAAGCTTGCCATTGGTGTGAACAACAGTCCATCACTGATTGATAGGAAAGATCATAACCCATTTAATTTTATAGTCCTATTTTTGCTTCAATTTATTTTAATCACTGAACTTTTTTTTTTAATTTTTTATTTTACTTGTTCTAGTAGTTGTATTGTGGAATTTGGATGATAAAAACCCGGCCATTTAAGATTCAATTATCAGATTTGCTTGCGAATCATCCTATATTAATTTGTTGTTCAATTCTATGAAACTTTAGAGAATACTTTGCTGGTTTTGTAAGTTGAGTAGCAGTACTATATATCTATCTTATTACTTTGCTTGTGATTTCCACATCTCCTACATTTTCATTTCGATACTTAAATTCAAATTCATTTGTTTTACATTAAAATAACCATTTTGCAATTTCTGCTACTGCTCATTAGTTCAATCAATAGTTGTTTGCAATCCCTTGATTCCCTCTATATTATTTCCTTTATTACTTTATCAGTGTACTGTTTTCCCTAAATGTAAATCACCTATTATAATGGCTATTCTAAAGCTGATTTTTATTAGCTTCATCACTAATTCCATTTAAGTAATATTGTTTATTGGGTAGTTTTCTTCATTTCACATTCTTTCTATCTACTATCAAACACCCCCCATTTGTTTTGACTTGTCTTCACCTTTTCTCTTCATTCCTTTATATATATTTGTGTAAGTAATTTCATCACATAGATCAGTGATAAGGGGAAGATGAATGGATCAACATGTTTCAAAATAAGGAATTTCTGAAATGTTGTTCAGGTAATCAAACGTCATCAAATATACAAATATCCCATGTCCTTTGAGAATTGAATAAGCAGGTATTAATTAATTAAAAAGATCGATGATACATGAAGAGAGAGAGAGAAGATAAAATCAAATGCCTACTTTATTACTTAACGAAGTAAGGAAGGTTTAGGACATAGAGGAGGAAGTAAGCCCAGATGACTCCGGAGATGCCTCCAAAGAAAAAGCCTCCAGTGAACTTGGCCCAGCCATCTGCAGTCTGCAGCTGATCAGGCTTCTTCTTTCTTCCCGTCAAGGTCAGTGATGGAGCGGTGGATGGCTCGCCTTCCTTGAAGGATGCAATCCCATACATGGTCAAGCAAATGCTCAGTATCACAACTAGGCCTCCTGCAGCTAGAGATCCTGCTGCTCCTGCGTATTCTGTATTCCGTAGAGGCCCAGCCTTGACGAAGGGTCCAACAAGGAGGAAGCCATGGGCAAGCCCCACCTCAACACCTCTGAGAAGTGGGTTGACTGCCGTCCGGTAGGCCGGCAGGTTGGAGAGGTACCAAGCGATCAATGGGCTTGATGTTACTGGTGTCTCTAGGCTTCCAATGAAGGGGTCTCCATTAATGGGTTGAATCACTTGATAAGTTGGCTGCACCGTCCACACAACTATTGTTAATTAGAAGCTCTCTAATTAAATTCATTTTTGTTTCATAATTCAAATTTAAAATGGCTTGGTTTCTGATCATAATGGATGGATTGGGACTTGGGAGTACTGGAAAAAAGAAGAAATAAAGAAATTAATATTGTATGTATGATTCTCTCACCTTGTCTGCCTGAACAGCTTTGACAGTGAAGCAAGGCTTTCTCCTGGAAGGCAAGACCCTCAGTGGAGCTCCCGAGAGACCATTTGGAGAGAGCAGTCCCCTTGTAAGGGATGATGCGAAGTTGCTCTTAAGCTGGCTGGCCATTGGCGAAGCGGCAGCCATTGTTTGATGATTGTCTCCTAGCTATAGCTAGCTACTTCCTTACCACCAGGGAGGGTCTCTAGTATAAGATTGTATAGGAAGGAATTAGTGATTGAATGAAGAAGAAGAAGATGAAGATGAACGTGGCCTGTGTGTGTGTGTGTGTCTGAATCAAATTAAGATTTCATGGGAAAAGGAGTATCTATTCTAGTGGTTGTTATCCCTTCTCATTGGATGTCACCTTATCCCTTATCCATTCATATTGAATGACGATGGACCTTGTGGCCAGTTTAATTAGAAGCAATAGGCCCTACTGCGCTCTGATTAACTTTTATTTTCTGGGCCTTTATCTTCCTTTCAGCTTTAGATTTTACTGACTGAGATAGTGACAAGGAGTATCTATTCTAGGACTGTTTCATTTCCACCGTTGGATTATCATATGAGGTCTCAAGCACGATCATGATCGTGATGATGATGCATAGTGAAAGTCCCACTCCAAATGGTTAAAGAATAAAAATAAGGATTTTAAAATTGGACCGGACAGGGAACCGTTCTGGGTCCTGTTCCCGTGTCAAACGGTCCAATCATCCGATCTGAATGAATGGCCTGTTCTAACAAAAAAAAGGCAAAAAATTATTGTTTGGGTCGATGGTTCGACAATTTAACTGGGCCAATGATTTACTGGCAAAATCAATGGTTTTTGACCAAAAAGCCATTTTGAAATGACTAATTCCCAATTTTTCGATCCGACCACCCTGTTCAGTCCTGTTTTAAAAACACTGGTTAAAAATTGAACTCCAATCAACCCATATCGGTGATAAAAGGCAATTAATTGGCTGACATATGTTTGAAATTGGACTCCAATCTCCTGGGGGGGTGCTTTTGTCTTTTTAACACGCGGTACCTCCTTTTATAAAAAGAAGATTGCCCAAATCACTATCCACCAATGAGCACCCTCATCCCATCTAATATCTATCTACACCACCATATATATATATATATATGTGAATGCAATTACATTTTCCACGCATACTTGGCCCCTTCCTTGTTGGATTAATAGAGGAAGTTAATTTACTAAAATATCCTTTTGAAGTCATATGGGAGAGGGGATATTTCAAAATGATGAAAATGGACAAGACAAAGCACATGATCTCTTTCTCCTTCACTTCGCTTCTAAACTCTACTTGAACAAGACCATGAGAAAGAAGAAAGAAACATAGCTAAAGGGATTATACAAATATATAAGAGAAAGGGCAAAATGGTCTAATAAATTAAGGAAAGGGTAATTTGGAGATTTAGGAATATTTAATAGGCACATGCCAGTCATATCAGAATCTGTTTTGAAGTTAACTAATGGAGGAGGCAAAGTGTTGGAATCTAAAAGTTCAGGTATGTTGTAAATGAAACATCTAAAGTATCACTACCCCTAAAGCATAAGGTGGTAATCTATAACTTACCCTTTTATAAATGATCACAAAATTCAATTTACATGAGATTAGATTTTTTTTGGGTAATACCTTCTCCTTGACTCCCTTTTTTCTCAAAGTGCTGATTGCGGGATTTGATTCCACATCAACGCTAGAACAAACCAGCTAATACACCAATGAGCCAGCCCTCAGTTGGTCATGAATAGTATAGATTTTTGTGTTTCCATTCTTTAAACTTTTCTTCCTACTAAATGATCCATTGCTACATTCTACCTCTTGCTTGACTTTTTGATTCCTAAAACTCTTCATGATTCGTTCTTTCCAAATCCAGACTTGCAAAAATTTTTAACTCTTATCTTTCTTCACTCTTAAACCTACCCCCTTGTATGTACAGATGCAACCTGGGCAGGTTAGGTTGAATTGGTCAACCTAAGCCCAATCCTAACTTAGACTTCAGATTTAGGCCTGGCCCAACCTAAGGTCAAGCTTGAGATTACCAACACAAGCCCAACCCAAGCTTAACCCAATAGAACTTGGGCTGTGTTTTTGGGTTTGTTTAGGCATGAGTGGGTTTTATTGGATTTAGATTGGTTGGTTGGGCTCAAAAGGTTTTGGAATGTGATTTGCATATCTGCTTTTTAATGAACTTTATGGTTCAACTTATATATATATATCACCCTTGCCAACCCTACCATTAAGCCAAGTCGCTAGGGGTTTAGCCTGTCTTATTAGACCATGTCATCCTTCCTTTTAACAATTTAAATCTTAATATAACTCCTCTAAAGGAAACTTGTGAAATAAACTCCTTCTCCTTCTCTTCTATACTATACTAGTCAATACCCATGTGATGCAGGGGCCTTGTTAAGAAAACCGAGAGGCAAAAGGAATATTATGACATTTAGCTAGATCCAATCCGTCCACTGGTTGAGTTGGTCAATCGACACCCCTCCAAATGGAGATACACAAACAAACCTGTAGAGCGCAAGTTCTCTGTGGTTAGGTTGATGGAACTCGCATGCACCCTACTCTTTACCCACCCTATTTAATTTTATTAATTATGTTTTGCAATACATGTGCTTTTATAAAATGAAATAATATTAGAGTAGAAGGAGCATTAAGATATTTCCATTTGGGGAGAGCCTTTCAAGTCCAACCCAAATATAATTTTTGGGTCATGTAATGTTAGATAAATTTGTATTATTTTTATTTGGATTTAGTAACTTATTATTAACTACAACACATGTATTACTAATCTATTTAAGTTACTAAAGTTTAGGGGGAGTTTTTACATAGATCAAAACAGAGGGGAAGTTGGTGAAACTAAAGGGGAGGTTTATGTAATTTGCTTAGCTAACTTCATAAATGAGGGACTTAAAAATCAATGCAATTCATTTAATAATATATTTAATGCCAAAAAGGTAGGTTTTTAAGCATGTCTACCCATTCCACTATTGTGCGACAATAATGGAGCCATTGAAATCTAAATTCAGAAGGTAGTATCAATAGATAATGTGGCAAACCCATTGACTAAGACATTGACATAGAAAGTGTATGAAAGACACATACACAGTATGGGATTAAGGCTTATAATTGATTGGACCTAAGTGCAAGTGAGAGCTATTTGACAGTGTATGCCCTTAGCTCCAATCAAATTGATATATACTTTCTTTCTGTATTAACTATTCAGTATGCATGTACTTTGCACATGATAGTTTTAGATGATGATAATGATAGCAATAATGTATCTGAAATTTTCTATAAAATTCATATTTTTATTTTTTATTTTTTATATTTATTATTCATCAAATGCAAATTAAAAATTTCGAATCCGATAATGTAGATACCTCATAGTGGGCTACAAAGTTTTGGGTATCATTGGCATGCCTACCTGTTTGGTTGGACTATTTTTTTTTTGTAATATTTTATCTTCTTAGTGTATCTTTTTTTGTTCATTTATCAAAAAAAATGTAAGATTAAAAGAGAGGGAATTCAATGAGGTAAAAAGTAATAGGTCAAATTACATTTTAAAACTCACAACTAAATAGGAATTAAATTTAAAAAATGGGTATTTTAGTCAAAAGAAAGTTCCACAATCTTATTCATATTTTTAATAGTAGTGTAAATATAAAATTATAGATGTGTTCAATGTTTTCTATATGTTTTTTGTTTTTACATGTGTAAAAATAAATCTATTATGTACACTTATTTTTTTGTTTAATATGATAAATATATGATATTATACATGTGCTCAATGTTTTGTTTTAATTTTATGTTTTTTATATTTTATTAGTTTTTATTATTTAATTATTACATTAAAAGTTGACACATTTAACCCATAAGTTGAACTATTAATCTTTGTCAAACCAGAAAATAATTTCACTTTGGTTAGTTTTAGACTATGTATTTTATTTTCATAACCATTAAAAATAATTCTTGTTTATTACACTTTTTTCAATTTGATTAATAAAAATATCATAAATGTGTCTAGTTTTTATACATTTTTGTAATTTTCTATATTTATTTCTATTTAAAAATTTTATTATTTGACTATGACTTCATGGCTTGACCAATTTGATACTAATGGTTGAATTGCTTAGTCATCACTTGGATAAAGAATGGTTTTGTTTTTGAGTAAGTTTTAAAATATATGGGTTTATATTGTTATAATTATTGAACATAGATCTAATTAATAGCATTTATTAGTGAAAAAGTAACTTAAATATAGGATTTAATAAGAGAGAAGGGAGTTAATACCTTAAATATAAGACTTAATGAGAGGGGATCAAATGAGATGAAAAACATTAATTAGAATTACATTTTTAGTCCCCATAATTAGAGATGGACTAAATAAAATACGAGCATTTTAGTTAAGAAAAGTTCCACACCCTCATTCGTACCTTTTTATAATAGTATAGGTAAAAATGATTCATTATTGTTTTATGTTTCTATTAGTATGTTTCTATGAATTACCCCTTAATTTAGACACTTATGAGACTTTTGTTGGTTTAAAAGGTTCTCAACTATTGGATAAACTTGAGGAATTTATCTCAACAAGACTAACACTAATGTATTGCTGAAATGTTGGAGTAGCTTGTTTCAATTGCTGGGGTTAAATCCTAAGTATAGTTAGTGGGTGTTGTTAAGAAACAATGACCATGGACCAATTTTCAATTATCCCTTGGACCTTGGAAATAGATGAAAATAATTGGAAAGTTGTACTTAATCCCAAACTTGATAATGATACTCCATTAGGTCTTGGATTGGGTTGCTTTTGATATGTGAATTAGTGATATCCTTTTAGGGTAAAATACCTGGGCATGTAAGAACAATTTAGAATATTAATTACTTGAGTTGGTGATTATTGTGATAGGATTAATCCCTTTGTCAGATAAAGAGAGTATTAGGGTTCATACTCTTTGATGGAAACTTGAAACTAGTAGTAGTGGATTTTAAACTATTCCTAAAATATCTTTGCAACTGGTAGTAGTGGTTTAGCAGTCAAGGAAGAGGTCCTTCTCTGTGAGTAGTGTTTTGATCATTTAGGGATGGGAGATTGAGATCAAGAGACCATTACAGGGTGAAACCTAATGGGCTTTATCTTATGCTAGTTTGTTATCCTTAGACTTCATAGGGTGACTAAAACTAAGGGTCACTTAGACTTGAAGTATTGGGCCCAGACTAAGCCCAAGTCAATTGGTTCAAGGGTTTACTACCATTGTTCAATAGTGCCCATGTGTTATTAGACACAGGCTGAAAACTTAATGCAACATGGCCCATTGTTCAAGCTCAATAAGACATGCAACAATTATGCAAATGAATCATTTAAAGAAATGGGCCTTAGCCCACATGACAATTTAATGCATTTAGATCGAATACCTAATATAGGTATGAATATGGGTTTGGATCTCCATATTATCTAATGTAATTAGAGACTTACCCAAATCAGATTTGGATAGGTCCTAATTACATTAGGAGTGAGGTCTATTTAAATAGACAAGAGGGAGAGTTTGCTCGTTACTAGTCTAATTACTCTCTTGCACTTTTTCCCCTCTCTTGCTTCCTATAAACTCTAACTCGAACCAGACTAGAGAGACATTGCTCTTTGATTATTTCTGTTGTGTTTTCTAGTGAAACTTATCAGATTTGAAATGGTTTTCACATCTGCACAAATCCAAGGCAGTTGGAGAAGAAATTCAGTTGAAGACTAGTTGTAGGATCAACCTTCAACATCAACTACACTATTTTCAGTTGGAAGGCCAATTTGAGTATGAGTTTTGACCGTGAACCACCACTTTGGGAGCTACAATTTCTGGACTTCTATTAGGCATGCTCAATTTAATTTTTGAATTCAAATTTGGTTTGATGCAGTGCTAGATTGATCCTAGAAGAATCCAATTCTACAAAACCAAAGAATTCAAATCTTGGGTTCGAACTGATTTTTTTTTTGAAATTCGGCTATTAACCCTAGTTAGTTCAACCATTAAGTAGTTAATTCTTAGTCCACTCAACAAGAAAGTCCTAGCCCGCATGTTTTAATCAATCACTTAATTCATTTTCTCTTTGTTTGCTACTCTTGTCATTTCTATGCTCACTCTTGTTTTGCTACTATTCAATATATTGAATAGTTGAAAATATAGCATTTGGTTCTTTTGTTAATTTAGTGAGTGGTTATTTTAGCTTATTTTTCCTAAGCCCAAAAAATATTAAATTTCCTTGGAACATTGAGGTAGAGATCGGTTTAATGAGGTGAGTGTGGGTGTATAGCACCAAAAAGTTTAGATGGCGACTCCATCCATCCATACTTCTCCGTCCCTTTGATTTGGGCCACACATAGTAATGACTTAAAAGGTCTCCAACATGATAAAATACTTGCTAAATGGGCAAAGGAATCTTTTTCCTCCTTTAGTCGACTGAATTCTCCAATTTAGTCGAATGATGCATGTTATAACTCAGCATATTAGAGTTAGTAGACTATATTGTTTTGGGTAGTCAACTACTCCACACAATTTGGGCATTTCTATGCCTCAACTATCACAGGTAGTCTACTATACATTTTACAATAATCAACTATATCACATAGTTTAGCATTTCATGCCTCGGATGCCACAAGTAGTCAATTATACTATTTTGGGTAGTTGACTATACTATAGAGCCTGGGCAATTTATGTCTTTACTGTTAAGATTAGTCGATTATATGACTTTGGCTAGTTGACTATTGATAACCCAACACTTAAAAACTTTAAAAACATTTGTCTAAAGGTTTGGGGATTCTCCCTTTAATTTACATTTCAATATTGATTTTTCAAGAATCTAAAACTTATTTAAATCCAAGAAATCCTAAGAATCGAATCTATTCTAGCCATTGATCTCTAAGGTTGACTTAACCAAATTTAGTCTTATTAAGCATCATAAAAAGTACATTTCAATCAACTAATTACATCAAGAATATAAAAATATGACTTTTAAACCAAGACTTGATGTAGGCTTCCTCCATGTTGAGTTATTGTAGCATAGATCCTCTTGAGCAACTCCAAAGCCTTTGAAGCTTTTTGTAGCCTTTCTGTGCTTGAATTTCTTTGGAGCATCCTCATTGAAGAGATTGGAGATAGTATTGAAAATGTAAAGCTCAGATAGTTGAATCAAGCAATGCTTCCATTTCTTTTTATTATTAGTAAGTTTGCTTAACACAATCATGGCTTAGAGAAATTTACTTAGTTTAGCTGCAAACTTAGCACACTATTAGTATTATTATTATTTAATTATGACATCAAGGGTTGACACATTTAATCCAAAAGATTGAATTGTTTTGACTTACCACCAAATACGAAAACAAAAATTCAAATTACACTTCCATCCTTAGAGTTAGCGAGGGACCAAATTAAAATAGGGTATTTTAGACAAACAAAAGTTCCACACTCTCATTCACACTTTTAATGGTAGTATAGATTAATGGGTGTGGGTCTTAGTCTTCTTTTAAGTGTTTATTAGTATTGCTGTCTTCTTGTAATTTTACATTTATTTATGATTAAAACTAATAAAAAACACGATTAAGGGAGCTGGGAGACTGTTTGATTCTCTTCTTCTAATACCCCATTTCTCTCTCTCAACTCTTTTCTAGTGGTCTGAATTTTTTTACACCTACCTGTTTTCTCTGTTGTTTTCTATAATTCTTTGACTAGGGTGACCCATGTTCAGATCTCTCTTCCTATTGAAATATATAAAATACTTCACTCTCATGCATCCATATATTAAGTATTCTCTGTCAACAAAGTCTGTCATTTTATGATCAATCCTACCTCTAAACATTTGGGAGCAGTGAAGTGTATCTTAAGATACTTGAAGACCACCCTACATTATTGTCTTTGTACTGTTGTTTCTTCTTTTTCTCTACACCGTCATTCCTTTTTGACACCAACTAGGCTGGTTGCCCTGATGGGAATTGTGTTTGTTTTGTTTTCTTTGGCCCTGACCTAGTTTGTTGGTCTTCTCGAAAACAAATTAACCATGATGTCAAATTCAATTGGAGCACAGAGTGAATATAGCTAGAAGTTTAGCTTGTGCCATATTTGAACTAATTTGGCTTCAATCTTTGCTTCATGAGCTACATTTAGATATCTCCTCTCCAATTTTGTGGTGTGATAACCTTGATGCAATCGTTTTTTAGTGCAAATCCATGCAGTTTTAACTCTTGCATTAAACACATTGAATTTGATTTTCATTTTTCTTTTGCAAGAGCGCAAGCAGCAAAGAAATATCTCATTGTTATCAGTTCATTTCTAACTATATATGATAACCATTGAGCAAGTTGATGGTGCATCCCTCTCCCATCAACTTGAGGGCCGTGGACTGACAAAGGTAATCCATGTCATACGAATGATAAACAGTTATCAAGAGAGAGAGAACTACGATAGAGATCTCACTCAACAGAACTCATCCAACTCCTAACAAATAAGTTTTGGTTGTGTTAGTTTTTATCTTTTTTACTTTCATGCTCATCTTGTATATGTAAATTAATACAAACATGATAACTGTACAAACAAAGAATAAAAAAACAAAGTGAACTCACTTGGATGTCTTGTATGCAATTAAGAGAGAATTCTACAAATCGTTTCATCATTAATTGCAGTGCAGATATGTTGTTGTTGAATTGCATATGGAGTAACCTTCATGCATAAATTCTGTTAACTTTGGAAGTGATCAGTAAGGTAAAACTCAATAAAAGTCTTAATCCTTAAAAGTAAGGGAAATATGAGTTTTCGAACATTTGCTTAGAGTACTTTAAAGAATTAATAATTACAAATACATTTTCTCCTTAGATTGTTAAAATTGGAACACAGAACCATGTCTACTCTAACATCCAAAGGACCTAGATCTACATCATAAAAGTCCTCCCATATCTTGTTTTTTGAGTCTAGCTAGAAAATACAAGGGGATCAGAGACTTCTTGATCTCCTTGGGAAAGTTCTCAAATTTGGAGACATACACCATTTCCTAGTAGTATAACTCCTACCCATCAAGTAGAAAGTGCAGCTCATAGCAACACAGAATGCATACACTGTTTGACAGATGAAGGTCGATCCCTAGCTACAAATACAGAAGTTTCAGACAGATAATGTGAACAAATAACCAAGTTCATCAACAAGCCCCCTTTGGGTATCTTATATCCTTTCTCACCCTTGTCCCCCAGTTTTGAAAGAAGGTAAAAATTGCCAAAAATCCCAACTATGAATATAACAAAGCCTTCGTACTTGAGATCAAGCAATGTCAGGCCTTGTGTAAAGAGCTGCGCATATATATATATATATAATGGTTGCTGTAGAGGAGAAATAGCCAAATGAGATGATGATGATGGGAGCTGAGAAACATCGATCAATCCCTCCAATATGTTTGTGAATAAACAGAACCTAAAGAGAAAAAAAAAATCAATTAGTATTTTAATAATTAATCAATTGGGTCATCAATTCAATAGAAAGATCTAAATACTATCTTGGAATGGGCACAAAATGGCAAGTCTGTTAAGAGTCAAATTGGATGAATTAGAACTTAATTATTTTGGATAATCCCAATCATCCAAAATTACACAAAAAGCAGGTCTGTGGCCTGCAAGATTACAGAAGGCCTGTGCGCCATGTCTATCATATCTCCATCTACTGTAATTTACTATAAAAGTCCATAAGAGTTTTTTTTTTTTTGTTTTAGAGAAAGCCATAGGAGTGTAATAGATTCAGGTGAGTCTAAATGAGATCATTATAGTACCCTTTTAAGTTTCAAAAGTCGAACATTATTCCATTTTATGCAAGAGCAAGAGCTGTGTGCCAAAGTCTGGTCGACACTGTTAAAGTTGCAGACCCAGAAAATGAACTGAACATAGGTAGTCGTGCAAAATTGGCTTTGACTAAACCTAATTTCGTTTATAATAAAGCTCAGTCTGGAAAGAATATGTATTTGCACTGTACAATTTGTATTTGTACTCTTTACAATTATGTACAGTACAAATACATACAAAATACAATGTTTTGCACTCTACCTATTTGTATTGTGAGAACTGAACTGCATGACCATCTTAAACCTGGACCCCTCATCTAGGAAAAGGCCCAAGGAGACAGCAGCAAGAAAGGCGGGAGCATATATACAAGATAAACAAGCTAATTAAGCCAGTTCTGCTAGACAGTATGGCATCTTTGCCCGGTGTTTTCCTCTGAGAATTGCCCAACTTTGAGTACTGGAGGCTTTTTTTCCCTTTATTATCTCTAAGTAACCAGCCATGGCTGAAAATACCAAGCCGATCACAGACATGGACATGATGAATACAGATGGAGAAGGTGGATAAAGAAAGCCTAACAACCAAAACATATCTGGTCTAGCTGTTTCTCTGTCAATTTAATTTCTTTTGTGATTTATTAGAAATAATCTGAGAGCTTGATGATGTAGAAGGAAACCAGAGATTCTGTATGGGTAGACATTGTCATCTAGTGCATGAGGGATGATACTCTTCCATGCACATAACTTGAAATGCTTTTGGACCAAAAGTAAAACAAAACTAAAGGTAGAAAATAAGATTAAGTGTAGAAGAAGGTGAAAGAACAGAAAAGGAGGAAGTTGAGACTTGAGAGGCTAAAAGAATACTTAGTTGTAGCCTTCTCAACAAGGTATAATCGATCACTGATAAAAAGATTAAATTACAATAATACCCTCAAGGAAAAAAGATATAAGCCTAAAACCTCTCTGACCCTAACTAATATTAAGCATAATAGTCCCATAAGAATAATCCTCCCGACAAACAATAACTTATATTTCTTTTCAAACAATATGGGTTCCTCCTTTGACAATAGAGGAATGTCATTATCTTCTTCTATGCCCCCATAAATGCCACCATACACCACATAGTGTTTTATAAGTGTTTCGTTTCAACTGTTTTTTATTGAAAAACACACAAAAAAAAAAAATTATTTGATAGAGATGCAAGTCGGTTAGGCATTGAAAGGGATTTGGCTTATTATTATAATATATTTATAATGACACCTAAAAAAAAGTCAAAATTTTCAAATTTCAATGTACCACATCACCTTATTGATTGATTCAAAAAATGTTTCCTTTCCCGAATCCTGGAGCTAATCATTGCAAAAATGTTTTTTTTTTTTTGAAAAAAGGTGTGCCAAATGTAATTTTCTTACCAATTCTGTTTAATTGCTGATGTGTCATGAATGCCACGTCAGAAAAAAATGGGCACCAGTACCGTCAATGAAAGCTCACATCTGCTGTGAGCCTGCGACAACTGTCTCTGTATTTTCCAAGGGCACGATCCTCAATTGTTTCAAGTTCAAAACATCTAGTAATATGCTTTTTGGTTGGGTTGTTAGCATGTTTGTATTTCATTGGAGGGTGGCAAAAAAAAAAATGCTGTGACCATGGTCAAGGCAGATGCAAACTCTGTCAGTGCAGCGTTTCAGACAGCAATTAACTGGTTGTAGCTCACGTCTATGTACATAGAGAATCGGAAGTGCTAATTATATTTTACTGAACCAGATTGAATTTCCATGTGCTACAATTGTTCTTCCTTCACAGATAACTGAAAAAATGTGCCTTAAAGAAATGATGCTGCAGGATTTTACGCATTTCATGTCTGAGAAGTAAGCTTCATTCACTTAAGTCTGAAGTATGAACTTTAAGTTTCCTTTCTATCACTGCCATCTTCTCCATGGATCCCCAGATGCTTATTAGGCCTTTGCATGCAGGTTGGAAGCTCTATTTGATCAGTTGTTCGTCATATGTGTTTGAGAATTGAGACACTGCTATTGAGGCATTAGGAATCTGATGAACATTAAACAATAATTGCTTATAAATCATATAAATTTTGGCGATGCTTTTGAAAAGTAAATACAAATATCCAATAGAATTGACAGAACAGAAAGTAGAAGTAACATAACCAAACCCAGAGATGGTAAATATGTTTTTGAAGATGTCCATACTTCCTCTTTGAATAAGATATGAAATATCTTAGGCTGATTGTTGTTTATAGGACACAAATAAACAAATAATTTCCATCAAGAATGATAAACAATGCCTTTCTAAATTTACAGAGTTAATTCCAGGAAAACAGTCTAAACTTATACTAGCTGCTTAAGAGGCAAAACCTCTAAGTTAAGGTGCTATGTTACTGATTTGAGAGGAAATGATTGTTCTCTGATGGACTAAAACTGGAGCATGGAAAAGAAACGATGCTTAACCATCAAAATTGTGATTCTTATTTGGTCGTTAGTAATCAATTAATATTTTAATAAAGCTATTAAACACAATATATTTCAAAACAAGATACAGTCTATAGACAAACCCTTTTTGTTTTTGGCTGACCCACCGTCCAAGTACTTGGAGTACATGTATTTGTTGGATACCATGCTGATCCATTTTATCAGTTTAGATTCATAGAAATCATGTATGCATATCATTTTGAATTTCAAAGTACCTCGCATGGACTAAAGCAACTACTTTTGCTGCCTATAATTTATGCTACCCATGGAAATTAAAGACCATCCAAACCTAGCTTTCGACTAACTAATTAGAATTTTAAATAGATTTTGAAATTTTGAAAAATATAAAACTGGTTTAAAATTAAAAAAAAATTCTAGAATAAATCCTACACCTGATTGGACTTGATACAGAAATTCACAAACTTGTATTATTCATGGGCACAACTTGCTCAAACTACATCCAATTTTCCATGAGCACGATGTTGGGCCTAAATGATAGGTCATAGGACTGCAATTAACTGTTTTTTTCTTTTATGTTGATATAAAATCCTAGGAATTCGAGCAAGTTGACTTTGAAAAAATTGACGTGTAAAAAATGAAAAGAAAAGGCATGATTCATGGAAGATGGACCTCAGTCTTGGTCATGGCAAAGCTTCAAACTTCAACCATAGACATATACATTTGCAAAAGTTCTCATGATTAAAGTTTATTTATAATAAAGTAGCAATTATAAATTATTATTATTATTATTATTATTATTATTATTATTATTATTACAAAAAACAAGAAGAAAACCAATTTCCATTTCTAATAGTACCCCTGTCCCGCCGATTGTATCCAGGACCAGAAAGTAGCCTTCATTATTGAGGTCAAAGTCCCAAGTCAGGCAGGATAGAAGATCATTTGGATAATCCACTTCTTGATGAACTACCAACTCTGAGAAACAACTTGATTTTTGACTTGATATGTAACCCAGGTACAGGCTACAATCTTGACAATGAAGGAATTGGCTATAGAAAAACATTCTCCATGCAAATATGAAATACAATCAAATTGGAATTGGGCAACTAGAAACCCACAATGAGATAAGTCCCAAGAAAATTGTTAACAAGCAAAAGCAGCTGCATAGCTTAAACTCTCACATGTTCTGGTAACCATATAGCTTCATGATGTACATCCACATGGAATTAGTGAGCAGCCCTATAGTGTGAACTGCTTATTCTTTTTTTGCAGATAATTAACAATCAGGTTCTTATATCCTTAACACTCTGTCAGATAAGAACAGATAATATATGCTTCCAACATATTCACCCCCTAGTGGAGGCTATTGCCAATACATGCCCAAGAAAAACCTAGGTGAAAATGATGGGAGTACAACTAATGGGTGGCTGAAATTTAATATGAATGGAGCATCTGCAAATGAATTGAGGGAGAGTTAAGACAGTTTACCTCTCCCCTCCCTTGTACTTGATTCAAATTTTTTAATGAAAATTTCTGTTGTTGATCAAAAAAAAAAAAAAAAAAAGAATGGAGCATTAAAAGGGAATTGTCATCACAAGATAATAATTGGTAAGGATTCTGAAGGATAACAGTGATAACCGTGAACCACTGGATGCATGTTGGACCTCAGCAGTAGTCCAACTTCCCCAACACCACCAGCTTGAATTGGTAATTATCAAGACGTACAAATTGGAGGCAAGCAGTAAACTAGAGGCTGGTGCATCTTTTTACCATCCACAGTGGCATCATCTACTAACATTTAAGAATATAGAACTAACTCTATAACCAGAGAATATAACGGAATGATGTATAAAATAGCTAAATATGCAATGGCAATCATCAATAGATAACCATGGGAGAGGAACCTGTCACACTGGCTACTCATGCTCTGAGTGAGGACCAATGTTTTAATATACAGCCTACTATAATAATTTAAATCTATGAGGTCTGAAAGATCTTAAAGAGAAAGTAACAGACTGAACAAATTCTAGATAATGGAATTGAGAAAATGTTTAATGAGACACAAAATATGATGGATGGTAGAATTTTGTCTTTTATGCATAAAAAACAATAAAGCTTTTATGACGAAGGCTACAATTCATAATCATGACTTGAATACAAATGACCAATCCAGTAGTCAATATTTTCTGTTTTGGAAAGTTCTCTAGTAAAAACAAATGACAATTAAAAATGCCATGCTTACCTAAAGCACGATAAACAATAATCATATGCATCATTACAGATTCTGCTTCACAAAATATGATACCTGGATACTTATAAAAGGATGCCATGTTGGATACTTCAATTTTTAGTCTAAATTTTGTAATCCAATACAGTATCCAGCCAAGTCCCTGCCTTATCTGGGTAATAATGTCACATAAAAGTTACATGTTACTTTCTTTGCTTTTCACTCTTTTTTGTTTAGTTATTTATTTTGTTTGATTGTTGTAAATAGGACATGAGAGGTAGTTTCATCTTTTCAATAGATTTTATTAGCTCATCCCTACTAAAATCGAGAAAGGATTAGCTGAACGCAATAGCTGTTCAGCGGGCTGTGGAACCAATGATAAAACTCCACACCAATAATAAAATACATAGCACCCACAACCATTTAACCTTTCACTCTGGGCCCCATGTATTTTATCACTGGTGTGGGGCATTATCATTGATTCCACAGTCTGCTGAACAGCCATTTTATTCAGATAATCCAAATTTAATAAAATCATGCATTTGAACTTCATTTGATCTGGCTACAACTATTAATAATTTGAGATGATTATATGCAGCCTTTCTAATAAAGCTCTACTTTTTTTCTTGATAAGTTAAAGCTCTATAATGACAGTACAGTAGTGATGTACCTGTTCCATAAGGATTGAGAGATTGAATAATTTGTTCCTAAGGAGTTGGATTAAAAGAGTAGCTTTGAAAAAAATCAGAAATTCTACTATATTAGTTTGATTTAAAGACTAGTTAGGAAGGGCCATTAGAAAGTCGGTAAGAATCTTCATATTTTTTAGATATAGCCATAATTTGAATTTTAAATATAATCTATTTAGTGGGGAGAATGCTTTGTTAAATTTGGGTTAAGAACTATTCGTGCTCACAGCTAATACCAAAGAACAATTTGTGAATTTCTCCTCTACCAAAAATTCTAGGAATAGATGATGATAAAGGTAATTAACCAACTTACCATAAATTAAATATAGATGTCTGGGATCTCCAATGCTAGTGGTAGAGCTGCTTCTGATCACAAGAGTCCTGTCAAAAAAGACAAAATAAAAGCAATAATAGTGGTTCCATTGCCTAATAAAATGATATAGCTATCAAGGTGCATGGACTATAAAAGAAATATTCTGTGCTGGCCTTAGTAAGATATGGATACTTTCCATGTGTAAAACAAAGCTATCTCCAAAGGAACTTGGCAATACTAACACATAGAAAATATGAGAATGGATTAGTCATAGTACCTTGTTTTGAACTGTTCTAACACCAGAAACTTTTCCTCTTTGTGATTTGGATTTGGAACCATTGAGCTTGATTTTTATTATTGTTTTCTTTTTTCCTAAAAAATTAGCATTTCCTGCACTGTCATATTTTGGATGCTTCAGGTTCCAGGACTCCATTTCTAACTTGGACTTGCAACCAAGCTCAACACTAATCATACTTTCATTTTCTTCGTCCACAAAGCTTTCAGCTTTTATAGGTTTCTGATCTCTTTCAATTGTGCTAATAGAGTTTGTTTTTCTGTCCCTTAGTTTGGACATGCTTCCATTAAAGTTGATCTTCAATGTACGTCTCTTCTTCCCTGACAAATTAATGCTGCCTGTATTGTCATCTTTTGGGTGTTTTCCCTTCCTAAATTCCTTGATTAACTTAGGTCTGCAATCTTGCTCAGTTATAGCCATAGTTTCTTTGCCTTCATCAACAGACATTACATATTTGATGGTACCCGGATCAATAGCATGTGGCACTACAATTGGATAAGTTGTCCAATCTGTTGTGTGACTCCTATCCAGTTCCTCCAAAATGCAAGGTCTAGCTGTAGCAAAAATATCCACTAGCAAGCGCTTCTTAGGTTTCCCCTTGTGTTTCTTTCTTTTCTGCCTCAATCTCTTATTAGGAGGCATCTCCACAAGACTCTGATCAGCATGCCAGGTTGGACTTGGAGAAGTACTTGAAGAGTGAACTTTCGGAACCACATGATGGCAAGCAAGATCAAATTTTTGTCCATTTTCTCCATTAGTGTATCTACTGGCAGAAATAGATAAAAGGCAAACCCGTTTCGAAACTTCTGAAACTGCTCCATCAAGGTAGGTTTCACTCTCAAGTTTGACACTTCTTTTCTGTTCATCAATTGCTGGGAAGTATTTCTCAGAGAAACTAACATGTGTTTTTTTATCCTGACCACAATTCAAGCCCACATCTTCTCTATGTGATGGATTCCTCACTAAATCAGGAGCTTCAAATGGTGGGAGCACTCTGTTGACACCATGTTTCATACAGACTTGCAAATATTCATCAGGAAATGGCCAATTATGAGAGATATTTCTCTCACGAGCTGCAAAAACATACTCCCTGAAACATAAAACATGATGAGAAAATGATTGCTCCTTAAACAGATTATCAACCCATTTAATGTGAAAGTTGTATAAATAAATTCCATTCGAGTTCTGTTTCATGGTCCAAGAGCATTTATATGCCAGAAATAACGACTGCTGTAAAATCTAACATGAAATCATATTAAAATTGCTAACGAAGAGGCAAAGAAAAACATGAAAACCACCAAAACAGTATTGATATACACATTTATACCCAGAATAGAACATTGGACATTTAGACTAACATAAAATTATACAAACGACTAGAAGACAAAATAAATAAAGAAAGCAAACAGAGCTTGAACAAATTTAACATTCCGAACGTTCAAAAAGTTGAAAATCAATCCGAATCTAAGGATGGTTCTTCAACAACCAACAGGCTTTGAAAATATGATCATTAAACTCTAAACATATAACATTTAATGTTACGAAAAGGAAAAAGAACTCCCAAAGAACTCTAAAATTCTTTTACATGATAATCCAACCAATTAAACAGCACATCAAAAAACTAAACTTCTGATACTAGAAACCTAGGTAGAAGAACTTAATCAAGCATCTCTTTTGCATGATATCGAGTATTGTGAATATTAACCAGAACTACCCGTACGAAAATAGCCCAAACAAAGGGTTCTAACGACCAAGCTACACGCATAATCAGGTTTCAGTACATAAAGTGAAGCATGGATTCTATGTGCATGCATCCATGGTATAATCTCATCAAAGGATTGAAAGCTAGATCAAAAGCAAGGAAACCTAGAAAACTATGCCTGTATGTTACCTTATGGAGAATGGTTTGGTCATGGCGAGCTTTACATTATCATTCGTAACGATTTGTTGCTTCGACGAATTCAGGAACCCTAGCGCATTTTGCTCCCGAGAACACATTTTGGAGAACCAGTTTCTAGAAGAATCTAGACACCAACATCATCAGGGAAGACTGTTCATATATGGAAACTAAAAACCAGGTCTGACCCAACAGAAGTTGCAGTTTCTGAAATCATTCCAAGCAAACTAGCCCATAGAAACTCCATAAAATCATGATTATACAGCCCAAGAGAAGCAGAAGCAATGCGTGAAAACCCAGAAATCAGAAGAACCCATAATTCAAAACAGTGCGAAAACTCAAAAATAACTGAATCTTTTGAGGTCTATAAAAGAAGTATGAGGGCTAACAGAGTCGCAGACATGGAAAGATAGCTAAGATAGAGAAAGAGATAGATGTGGAGAGATGAAGGAATGTTGGAATTGAAGCGATTATGTAGCATGAGATGATAATAAGATCTCTGATGGCATAAAGAAGCTTGAGATTGGAGAAAGTAGTTGGGAGAAGAAGAAGAAGAAGAAGATGGCGAAGAAGATGGAAGGAATGAAGAAGCAAGGAGAAGTTGAATTGGTAATAGACTAATAGTAAATAATAATGTGACACTGGAATGCACAGAAGAGGAGCAGCTCTCTCTCCTCTCTCTGGTATGAAAACAATGCATTCAGTGGAGAAAGAAGCGACGAGTCCTTTCTCCCGTGGACCGTAGTGTTCTTTTCCTTTTGCTTTGCTTTCCTTTTCTTGTTGTTGTCTTTAATGCAAATCACAGGGGTAGAAATGTAAATCAATGGTAACAATGCAAATTATAGTTCTCATAATTGTAGGTGGATGAATTGATCCGACTGATTCTAATACATTTTTAGAGATGTATTAGAATATTTTTTTGATACGTATGAAAATATATTAATAATATTAAATATAAAAGATCAATAAAGTGTATGTATTCATACGAATTATAAATTTTAGTGGGTTTTATGAAAAATTGTATTGTAATAAATATATGGAAATACAATCAAATTTATCAAAGCATTTAACTATCATTTGTTAACATACAAATTCATAATTCTTGTTTCTAAGAGGCTACAATAAAAAAAATTAATTATCTAGCTCCCTATTCACTAGAATGAAAGTGATAGTTTTTTTTTGTATTTAATCAAATGATAATTTTCTATGGGCTGAATAAAGAGAAGACTGTTCATATGAGTTTATGGATACATCAATTTTTGTTTTTAATTAAATAGAAATCATAAAATTCTATCACCATATCATATAAAATATATCAATTTCTTTTTTATATAATTTTATCTAGTTTTCAAATTTCATTAAAAAAAATACTATGTTTAACTATTTATAAACTATAATTCTTAAATTTTAAGGGATGGGAAAAGCTTAATTATCCTATCCAACCATAAAGCATATATTGGCACAATTTCTAAGCGAATATATAATTTGTTTGGATTGATGGCCTTACCCAAGAGGGGGGGTGAATTGGGTATAACTTAAAACTTTGAATAGATTGAGTTTAAATACCTTCCCCCAAAACTGAAGCAAAGCCTTCTTGAAGATTCAAATCAAGTAACAATGAAATAAAAAATTAATTAGTGTATTCAGTAATTAATTAGAAAATTGCTCAGTGATTAACTTTATTGTTGAAAAACAAGCTACACCTTCAAACAAATAAGCAACATAAATGCAGAGATTGTAGGGGTTAACAGTTAAACAAATATCTATACTACTATAAAATGTATGAACTTTCTCATAATATTTCTGGAATTTTGGTTGGACAAAAATTACCCTTTTATGTAATATTTTCTGAAGTATAAATAAGGGCAAAACAAGTATTTCATATGTTTAATAAAACATATTTAAAGACTGAAATTAAAGACCGTAATTGCTCTTCACATGTTTAATAATCATATTTAAAAACTGAATTAAAGACTATAATTGATCAATCTGCATTGAATATTAAGCTGGATATCGCAAAGTCTTCATATTTGGGAAATACTAAAGGTTTTGGGTTCAAAGCCCTTCAATGACCAGCACATAGGAGAGGGAGCAAGTCCTAGAAAGACTTTTATTGGTGGATTAGCCAAAGACACAATCTTATCTACATTCACAAAGTATTTCAGAAAATATGGAGACATAACCGATTTAGTGGTAATGAAAGATCGATACATTGGGCAATCAAGGGGTTTTGGGTTTATTACTTATGCTAATCCATTAGTTGTTGACAAGGTTATTGAAGAGAACTATGTTATTAATGGAAAACAAGTTGAAATTAAAAGAACCATACCTAAGGTCTCTGTACAATCTAGGGATTTTAAAACAAAGAAGATTTTTGTTGGTGGGGTGCCAACAACTATCGCTAAAGACAACTTCAGAAAGTTCTCCAAGTATGGGAAGGTGGTGGATCATCAGATCATTCATGATCTTGCAACCAATCATTCTCAAGGCTTTGGATTCATTATATTTAACAGTGAACAAGTTGTAGATGATATGTTAGTCACAAGGGTAATATGATTGATATGGCAGGCACCAAGGTGAGTTTAATGAAACTGTTAAGTCGTTATGTACACCAATATGGTTTTACTTCATATTGCAACATGCAACTTCTAATTAAAAAAAAAAGTATTTTTATAACATGCTTGATAAAACCTATTTAAAGATTGAAATTAATGAAGATAATTTCTCAACATGAATGGTAATTGAAAGTGCCCAAATATCAAAGTATATTTAATATTTTACTCCTCTATCATTATAGTAAATGATGTATTACAAGTGTCTTTCTATTTCATGTACAATTGTCCTAAATTGTCATTGAATCCCGTGTTCTCAATTGGTTGTTGCATTGAATGAACAATGAGTTTTTTTTTCTTTTATTTAAGGTAAATTTCTAAAACCGCCCATGAAAATTTCGACCATTGCCTCCCTTTAAATTTGGTAATTGCAATCACTTCCCCTAAACTTTCTAGCACAGTTGTAAGTAGATCCCTTGTTAGAATCCTCTAATAATAGACACAAAAATGTTCAAAATACCAATTCAGTTATTATTGAGGATGATTTTTATGGAAAAACAATACAAACTTTATGAATAAAAGAAAAGAGTAATTGCATGGGTATTTTGGACAATTTCATGTCTCTTGTTAGAGGATTCTAATAGAGGGGGTCTACTTGCAACTGTGTTAGAAAGTTTAGAGGAGGTGATTGCAATTACCAAACAACAATTTACCCCTTTTTTTTTATAGCAATTAGTAGTGCTAAGTATTCAATTAATGTCAAGTTAACATCGAATGACCAAATCTTGGTTATAGTTTAATTGGTCATCCACCTTCTCAAAGGGACAAAAAGGTAGAAGCGGTTGTGCCAAATTGGGAAATGACATGTACACTTGTAGAATTATTCTAATCACCCATTTCTATAGCTTTCAAAAAGATCATCCATTTTTTGTATAAAATACATTACAATGACCCATTTCAATGCTTATTTGTTTCTATGAACCGACACTATCCACTCTAATTTTTGGGATATGCTTAGCTTTATAAATGTGGGATTAGGGATGATCATTTATGATTTAACTTAGCCCGACTCGACCAGCCCGACTTGCTCAATTTGCAAATTCTTAGGCCTAGGGAATCAAATTTCTCTCAAGCCTAGTCTAGATCGGACTCACATCAAGCCTGCATATAATGTAGGTAGGGTCTGGTTCAAGCAAGTCCTATGTTCGACAAACCCGACCCATCCCAAAAGTTGTATGTATATTTATAATACATACTATAATATTGGTATAATGCCTTATTTATTTGTATAGTATCTTACATTTTTTATGGTAATCATATAGTATCTTTCTTATATGGCATAGTATTTTACCAAATATATATCCATATAAATATCGTATGTATGGCATGTATATATAGCATATATGTATATATGGTGTAATATATTAATAAGAACACAATAAATTTTCAAATATATTTTATGCAAAATTTTAAGCTTATTTTCTATAATTTGATTATAAAGTTAAGTTAACTTCATTTGTTTTAAAATACGAGTCCTATAAATTCATAAAGGACAACCCAAATGCTGGGACCAAACTTGGACATGTATTATTAGGCCTAGGCAGGCCTCAAGGCTATTAACTACTTGTGAAACCTGACTTGACTCATGATCATCACTATTGATGGGTTGGGTAGGCATAGGTTTGGTCCAATCCAAACTTGACCTGAAACCCAATAAAGGCTAATCCGATCCAAACCCAATTAAGTCATTTTGCTTATTTTATTAGTGCACTCAACAAATATCAAAGTAACCCTAGAAAGGATCACTAAAGGGCTCTTAAAAAGTCTTGACATATTTATAAAGAACTAAAACTTCCATGTTCATCATAATAGATTTGATACCCTTGGGGTAATTATGTATGAATATTTAGAGTCTATCTAGCAAGTCTTTTCAGAAGATCTTTTGAGTTTTTCAAAGATTGGTAGACCACAAAACAATCATTTTCCATTTGACAATGAAAGATGAGAAACTAGAAAGACCCATGCCCCATAAAGCTTAAGGAAACCCAACATGGCTGAAAATCAAGGAGCTTCAAATTGAAGCTTCCCATCTTTATGCACTTAAAATCTTTCATTTAATAGCTTGGTAGACTACGATTGATTGAGATACTTATTACCAAACAATCTTGACATTTAAAGACATATATCTAATATTATATATTGGTCATATTAGACAAAGATAAGTGTGATAAACACTAATTATTTTTATTAATGATATAGATAAAATAGAAAATTTAAAATTGGTCTAAAAATGAAACCATATTCTTGTCTTGATGGCGAGTTAACAGTCCAACCTTTTAAACCAAATAGGATACCCTACATGTCAATTAAATAATAAATATTTAAAAAGATAGAAATAGAAAAAAATATAAAGTATATACATTTTGTAAAAAACATGAGAGTACATCTTTCATGTTTTTTTTTATGAAGGAAGGATAACAATAAGCTATAGTAATTAAGAAAATAGGGATGATGAACAAATGAAAAGCAGAGCCCTTTAAACTCAAGGTAGAAATGCATAGTTAGACAAAATGTTCTCTAAAAAGACCAAAATTTGCCAATGAGTGAGCTGCTATGTTAAATTCCCTTGGGATCCATCTCTAGGAAATCAACATATCTACAACTAGGTCCTTAGCCTGGTTGAATAGATGCTTACATGGGACCATGGAAGCTAGCCACCTAATTGTATTTGCAAAATCTCCCTCAATCATAAATGAACTTTAACCTCAGCAGTTTAGCTATTTGAATACTGGTGAGAAAGGCTAGGATCTTTACCTTCGTGGAATTTGTAGTCCAAGGTCCACTAAAAGCCCAAAAGGTTCTACCTCTAACTGGCCAAAAAAACTCCCCCTACACCAGCCAACCTGGGGTTACCCAAAGACCTACCATCAAATCTGAGAATGATGTCATCTGTGTCAAGTGTGGGTTGTCTACTAACTACTAAGAGTGTGGGGGGAAAAAGGAGATGTATGCAAGCAGTTGACAACTAGGTTCCTTTTTATATCTTCCACACTAATTCTCATGATCTTCTTACTACTAGAAGCCCAAAAATTACAACGACTCACTATATGATCAAGAATCTCCTCGAAAGATTTGCTCTTTTTCTCAAAAATGTATAGGTTGCAGTCCTCTCAAATGGTCCACATGATAGCTTGAGGAACAAAATTCCAATATAATTTCCCTCCCTTTTCTAAGCTTCCATGCCTCCATAGGGAAATTTGATTACAAACATGATTCGAACTAACTCAATTCAAATTGAAAAGAAGAAATAAAAGCTAGACCTTTTTGCTCACACTACAATACATAGAAATGATTTGTTGAAGTGTGAGCACTCCAAATTCTATGATCTAACAGATTGAGTGAGATGCAAACATCAGAAAGCAAAGACTTTAAGTAATAAAGGTCCAAATTTTCATGGTCTCTAAGGGTTCAACACCAACTAAAGGTCCAAGAGACAATTGAGTTGGAATTTGGCATAAAGCATAAAGTCGTGCTTTCAAGGTTGAGGGAAAGATGAAAAAGACAAAGCAATTGCAAGGCTAAAGGACTACTAATACCCCACCACGTATCTATCCAAAATTTAACTTGGGTCCCATTACCTACTAAGTATTTGATACAAGGTTTAAAGTTTTGATACCATACGCCCAATACGAGGTGTATCATGTCGTATCTTTGAAAAAAAAAAGATACAGGATACACATGGAAATTGGACGTCTCGTCTTTTATCATGCATACTGGACTCATATCAGGGGCATATCAGGGCATATCGGGGGTGTATCCGGGCATACCGAGGGTGTATCGGTAGGGTATCGATGAAAAAATATGGCCAAAAACTAAAAAAAATAAAGGGAAAAGAAACCCTCTTTTCATTGAAATAAGCCTTCTTTCACCCCCAAATCAAGGTTAAAAAAATCATTACGCATCGGCCCGTATTGGCCAATACATATCGTATCGGGAGCACCCTAATATGCCCTTACAGAGGGTGTGTGAGGGTTCCGACCAGTTCAGGAGGTGGAGGAGCCTTAAACCGGCCCCCCTGAATCAGTTTTGAAAAAAAAAAGTAAAAAAAAGGTTCAATACTACCCGATACACCCCTACCAGCGTATTAGGCATATCAAATTATAACCTTACCCCAATGACTTTAAAACTTCAAACCTCATTCCTAGAGTGCTAGATTTGCAAAAAAATTTCAAGAAACAATTGTGAATCGTTAACTTTTTTTTTTGAAGATTTTTCAAATTTTGAAAAAAATATGGAAAAAATAGGTAAAAATTTTCAATTTTTTATAATATCTTGTGATTTCTATTTTTGCCTTGAATGTTTAAATTTATGTTGATCTACATTTCTTATATTCAAAATCACATTTTTTTTTGTGTTATCAGTAGATTTATGGAAATTTCATGAAGACATTTGGGGAAATATAAATTAACAAAAAATTTGAAATTGTAATTTTTTCTATGCCTATAAAGACCAAATATGTTTTAGGTCTATGGATTTATCTATCATATCCATAGAGAAATTGGAATTTCTTCTTTAATATTTTTTTATTTTTGTATTTTTAGAATTAAAAAATAAATAATAATTAATTATATTTTATCATTTGATCACAACAATTGAATATATTATAATTCTATGGATGATCTATCATATCCACTGACCAATTGAAATTTCTACTTTAATAATTATTTTTTATTTTATATTTTTAGAATTAAAAAGTAAATAAATAAATAATTATATTTTATCATTTGATCACAATGATTGAATATATTATAATTCTATGGATGATCTATCATATCCACAAAGCAATTAAAATTTCTTCTTTAATAACTATTTTTTGAATATATTATATAATTATTTATTTTTATAATTTTTATAAATAAATAATAAATAATAATTATCACTTAGAAGTTGTGCCATTGCATGTTTTATAGTTGGATAGGAGAGTTGGGTTTTTCCCATCCCATAAAACATTAAAACTTAAGAATTATGATTTATAAATTATAGTTAAGTATAGGATTTTTAATTAAATTATAATTAACTACAATATATTTCTTCATAAATCATTAAAATATATTAATGTAATGTATATACACCTCATTGATGTCTTATATTTAGTATTGTTGATGTATTTTCATGATTTATTAAAGTATTTATAGTGTTTCCAAGCGTATCTATGTGTATCTTAGTTTTTCTCCATACGCATGCATATCCAAGGCGTATCCCGATACATCTTTTAAAATTGCCTTTCTGATACACTTGGCATTTCCGATACTTTGGACTTTGATTTGATGTGGTTAAAAATCAATGGATAGAGTTTAGTTCTACCTTTCTAGATTGAATGAACTCGAACTTTACTCGTGCGGAGGTTTTTATCCCACCCATTGGGATGTAATCTAAGTGCAGTGACTATCTTGCTTAATTGGAAACAAAAATATGTGTGAAAAAATAAGATTTTTTTATACTAATAATGCTAGTGGAATACACTAAAATTGACCCAAAAGTAAACTGATTTTCCCATCTATGAAAGTGGTGTGACATTTTAAACCACCTAGGTCATATGGGTCATTCCATGATGTTATAATTAAATAATAAAAATTTATAAAGTAAATAGAAATATAATAAATCATAAATAAATATAAATTATATAGAAAAATATGGGCACATATCTAATATTATGTATTCATCATATCAAGAATATAAATATGATAAATAATTTTTTTAATTAATGATGAAAATTGAATGGAAAAATCAATGAAAAAGAAAATTAATATTTGACTTGTGACCCCAACTAGGTCAAATAGTTAAGTGGTTCAAATAGTTGAGTCATCATATTATTAACCAAGCTAATGGCTTTTTATAAGCAAGTAATTTGATGATAAATGGACCCAAAATATCAGTGTGATTGGTTAATTGGCTGATTTGACAAGAGTATTAAACATGTCTTTAATATTATATATTCATCATATTAAACAAAAATATATCAAAAAATGGGAATTATTGTGATTAATGATGGACATAAGAAGAATGCCAAAAGAATAGAAAATAAATGTATTATCCATAGCCTATTGACTTGGTCAAATAGATCATTGGTTTAATCAATACACACTATGCTTCTATTACTTATATTTCTTACATGGGCTTTGGTAAGAACATTAAATTATAATTACTGTTCTTGTTTTTTTTTTGTTATTATATTATTATTATTGTTGTCATTTGAAACTATCACAGTATCACGTGCACATTTACTAGTAATACAATAAGCACAAATAACTACTTGATTATAAACAGTAATTGAAAGCAAATGTACCAATAAAGTAAGAGAGCAACTATGAGTATGTTAGTATGTAGTTAAACATATATACAACAATAATGCAAGTAACTATTTAAATGTAAATAGTAGCCAAGAGTAAATGTGACAATGAAGTAAATGAACTACTATGAAGTGTTAATAGAGTTGTAGTTAATCTAAAGAATAAAAGATTTATTAGTGTATATTGATTTCTACATGTAGCTGGAGATGTAGGACCAGCCACAAAGCAATGGTTGTGAGAAGGACTGTGTATTAGAATAATCAATTTGAGATTCAAGCAATTGGAAGACTACTACTAGAATCTCAAGGACAAGTTAACTACTAAAAATAAATGATATAGTTGAATGATTAATGAAGTAATAAATGTAAACAACTATAATAAAATAAATGCAAAGCAGTTAAAACTCAAAAGTAAATGGTTAGCAAGTGGTGAAGGTTACTAATGAATCACTCAAATTGTTGAACGAAGATGTTAGTGCAATTATAGGGCTAGTGAAGTTAGTAGCATTATAATTGCACCAAGATATTTATATCTTACAATTCAAATGAAAATAAATAAGATATTGTGCAATAACTCCAAGATCTTCAGAAATGCAAGTTTAAGTAGTTAGTTAGAAAATAAATCAATGTTAGAAGCAAGATAACTATAGCAACTTAAAAGTAAAGATAAAGTAATAAAAGCATAGAGGTAAGGCATATAGGATTTTATAGAGGTTCAGTAGAAACCCCTATCTATGTCCTCTACTTTAGACTACCTCTAAGGATTTTCACTAACCAGTTGGGTTTCCAGGCACTAGAAAAAGCCTTACAACAAATAGAACTTTTGGGTGCCTACAATACCTTTCTAGTTGGACTTATAGGTGCCAAAAAGACCTTAATAATTGGACTTATGGGTGGTAACAAGATCTTAATTTGGTAGTGTAGTTATATAGTGCTCGCTCAGACCCTTAGAGCACAGTAAACACTGCATTGATACCACATGGACGCTTGCGATCAATCTATAACCAATTTGCCCCTGCGATGAACCCTCAGATCATCACAGGCCTGCGATGAACTCGCAACACTTCGCAGGATTGCAATAAACTTAGGGGCCAGCACGCGCTTGTGGTGAACCTATTCCTAAGCTCAAATCAAAGCAAACCTAGGTCGAACCTGCGATAAGGTTCACGTACACTCGGGCCTGTGATAAACTCTCAGGCGCTATAGCACCCCGGTTCACTAAGAACCGGGCCCAAACGTCACCTATACACATAACCTTGAAGGACGAAAGTAATAAAGCGACATGCACGTTTAAAAAGACGTCATCCGCTAGACAACGACGTCATTAATGCCACATCAGTTAATAAAAGTGCACGAAGGGAAGTAGCACACGTGGGCCATAAGGATCTCTGAGTGAAAGGGAAGCCAATCCTTGGAAAGATTCCTCATCAAAGCTCTTAATAATTAACAACAAATCCAATATTCCATTTCCTAATAGGAAACGAGCACCTCTAACTCCTTCCTTTTAGGATCTCGGGATCTCCTCCCATAAATAGAGATCCTCCTCGTAATGGAATTCATTCAACAATCAAGTACCTTTGCCATTGACTTCCAGCTCTACCACCCGAGCTTGATGCCCTAGCCTGAGATCCAATCCTCTCTAACTCTCGGTCTTTCTCTGTCTTTCAAAGAGACTGCTTTCCAAACCTAGCATTTACCCTACCTATAGGTAGAACTTGCAAGTGCCTATTAAACCTTTAATTGGGCTTAAAAGTGCCAACCGAACCTTGGTGGTGTTCAACCAAGAACGCCTCCTACACTCAAGATATTATAAATAAATCACAAAGTGGCATGTTACAACAACAAGCCTCTAAAATAGGAAAATATAAACAATATATAGCTTAAAAACTATTCAGCTACAAGAGTTTGTCTTGAGATGCTCAAAACTAAGAAGAAACTCTCAATAGATGAGTGAGGCTATACGAGCACAATGACTTCTTAGCTTTACTCACTTCTAATACTATTAAAGCTTAGAAATCTCTTCAAAGATTAAAACGTTGATCCCATGTGTTTTGATGATAATAAGTTCATTGAGAGTACTAATAGTGTGATTAAATTTGCAACTATCTTAAGAAAGCTTCTCTGAGCCTCAATTGTATTAAAGAAAGTTTACTACCATAGATGAAGTGAAAGATTCACTTAATTTAGCTACATGAGCTTCATGTTCTCAACACCATCTCCAAGTCTCTTCACTAAGAAATGTCTAAGCAAATTCAAGTGTGACAAGGCTACTAAAGAATTAAAAGGTTTTGGAGTTGCTAAAGAGGTTGGATACTACAACAACTCATCAAAGAGGAAGAGTACATCAAATTATGCTTAAAAGTGTATTTTTTAGGGTTTTGATGTAATCAGTTGCATAAGACGCACTCTCTAGGATTTTCAACAAGACTTAACTCCATTTAGGCAACCTTGGAGACCAATGGTTAGAATAGGTTTGGTTCCTAGGCATGGGTACTTGAACCAAAAGGATACAAAGTATTATGGACAGAGCTGCCATCTAAATTTTAGGATTTTGGAATTTAGGAAATTCAAGATTTTGCAAGAAAAACTGATTTTTCTTAGTGAATCATAACCTAATAGGAAATAGAGATTCTTGGGGTTTGGAGACCAAGGTACAATGCAAGGTGTTAGGCACCCCACACATGTCTGGTTAAATTGGTCTTGACTATACCAACATTCCAAGGATGATTTTTGAAATTTTTGGGATTATAATAAATAGCAAAAGCTAAACAATTTAACAAAACCACAGCAAGTACTCTCAAGAGGTATCTTATTGATGACAAATTAAAGAGTTACTACAAAGAAAACAATTACCTAAGAGGCTAACAAGGTTCTAGAAATTAAAGTAGGGTACTTAAGTGATCTAAGGTGAAAAAAGAAAAAAATGGTAATCAGAATTTTTTTTTTTGCAAAAAGAAAACCTAGAGTCGAAAGTAAGGAATTATCAAGGTTGAGTCAAGGAATTAGTTGTGGCTACCCAAACTAGAGGGACACAAAGTATATATGGATGGATTAGGGGTGGAATGGAGTTGGCACCTAAATTAATTTTTGGAAATGAGAATTTAGGAAAAGCCAAGATTTTGCAAGAAAAGTATTTGTTTTTTGGTGACTCGTTTTCCAATGAAAATAGAGATTTTATGGTTCTAGGGACCGACCTCTATGTTCCAAGGATTATTCTAATAATTTTGGTTACTCCACATGCACCCAGTTAAACCGACCTCTATGTTCCAAGGATTATTCTAATAATTTTGGGCTTAAAAAATAAAGTTCAACATGGAAATTTAGAGAGGACAAAGAGAAAAGTTATAAGCGCTCACCTATATATCTAAGCAAGTACTAGCATAATATATGAAAGCATTGACTAAAGGGAGTATAATTAACTTACGCAAAGTATGATTGAAGAGTAGCAAATGAAATGCAACAAAAAATAATTAAATGGTTAAACTATAAAGTTGTTTAGCTTTGCTTAAAACATAAATGAAAGTGGACTAATTAAAAATAATCAAGTAAACCACTTGCATTCCATATAAAAACTATACAAATTTAATTAACATATTAAAACTAATAATGACCTAATTGTAAATGTCTTAAGACTCCTACGTAGGGATGATCATTTATAACTTAGTCTAAACCCAACTAAACTAACAAATTTTCGGGCTCAAGCAACTATTTTCTACTGAGCTAGGTTTAGCTCAGATCTACCCCAACCCCACACAATGTAGATAGTAGGATTATAAATGGTTTGCATTCAAATCAGAACCAAATGCATCCACATCCGCATTCAATTATGAAATCTAGATCCATATTTGCATATGATTATCATGTTGGGTTTTGGATCATCTTCGCATTTAATCTATAACCATCTTATTGTGTTTAAAATGATAAAAAATTAAAAAAGTTTTAAAAAGTCAATTATTTTTAAAGTATATACGTATGATAAATGCATATAAATATAAATATTAAACTTATCAATTATAAACTTTATATAGTTATACATAATATATATGTATACAGAATTATTGAATTCCAATTGTTTTTGTTTGGTTCATTTGGAATTAGAATTGGAATCAACTAACAATTTTATTAGTAATTTATTATTTTATTATTACTTTTTTATTATTATTTTATTAGTCTTTAATAATCAATATCTTAGTATTTATAATAAATATTTTATATGAATATTTTATTTTTAATTATTAATATGAGTATTTTTATTTTATTATTTATTTATTACTTAGTTAGAAGTAATATTAGTATAACTAAAACTTTTTTCCTACCCCAAAATATATTGTATTAATATTTTATTTATACATTATTATTATTATATTTAATAATTAATTTCTTTGTTTGCTATTATTATTTTAGAAATATTTTATTATAGTACTATTATTTTATTATTATCTTATTATTAATTTAATAATAATTTATTACTTTATTAATATTAGGGTTTTGTATCATGAGATCGTTAATCCTTAAGAGGGGCCTAAAATACTCAAATGTCCTTACATCAATCCCTCTCTCTCTTTAATAATATAAATGTTATATCTCCCTATCTCTCATTAATACTCTCTCTTAATTGTCTCTCTTTTGTATCTCTCTCCCTCTCTCACTTTTTCTCTCTAATAATAATATAATATCTTGATAATAGATAAATACCTATGCTGAATTTTACAAATACAAATATAATTATTATTTTATATTTTAATAAATGGTCATTTTATTATTTTTTATAATTTTTACTTGTTATTATTAATTTTAATTATCCTATTAATATTAATTATACTAATTTTTATAAATGGTCATCCCTAAGTACAAATTAATACTATTTTTTATTAATTATAGTTATTAGGTTTCAAACTATATAAATTAATAATAATAATAATAATAATAATAATAATAATAATATTATTATTATTATTATTATTATTATTATTATTATTATTATTGTATGTCATGTATCACATGTTATGGGTTTCTAGGCAAACCCGTTTAGCTTGTCTTCTTCATATAAGTGATAAAATGGGATCTACATTTTAAATTTTCATTTATTTTTTATTTTTATATTATTTTTAATGGGTCTTATATTTTATATAAGCCTCTTGTGTAGTATGGGCATTATGCACAATAAAGGTCTCAACTCAAAGGAGAGGTATGCTAAAATGGACCATCCAATTTTATTATATACATATATATTTAATGATATTATTAATTAATTAATTAAAAATATATTAATATAAAGTTATCTAATAAAATAAAAAAGAATAAACAAAACAAAATACAACATTAGAACACAAGTTCTATTTGCAATATATCAAACCCAAATTTAAATCATAATATTATTAAATTATCAAATAATATTTTTTGTTTTTAAATTACTTATTTTTATTAGTTTTTATTAAGTTTGATTTTTAAGTGAAATTGAAATGTTTTTAACATTAACATATTTATATTATTTGACTTATTATTATTTTACTTTATTATGTTATATTACTATTCCCTCTCTCTCTTATTTTAAATGTAATAAATAACATGCTTTAAAATAAGAGGCCTTGGAAAACCCAAAGGTCCCTCTCTCTCTAATAGTGTGCAGGTTTATTAATCTAATCAAAATAGGCAATGATTAATTTTTTATATTTTTAAAACAAAAAATAGAAAAATGCAAAAAATGGAGAAAATAGATAAATAGCTTCTCTCAAAGGAGATGCACGCTAACATGGACCGTCCAATTTTATTATATATATAGATTCCCACTGAAAGCCCCTGTCTCTCCTCTTTTCTCTCTGGAAATGAAAGAATGAAACCCTAACGCCCTCCACTGGTTGCAGTGCTCTCTCCGACAGCCGGCCATTTCACTAGCCATAATAGATTCTGATGACAATACAAGGGCTCTTTCCATTGGGGTTTTTTATTTTTTATTTTTCACATGCAAGCTACTAGCACCAGTGACCATTACCAGGTTCATGCATTTTTTCCATTCCAATTTTCTTTTCCTTCTAGACAATTAGAATTCTTATTGGATTGGTTTTTACTCGGTTCATGAAGCCAAAATTTCTAGTTGGAGTGACTATAATCTCTCCTAATTTGAATGACTATTTTTTATGTTATAAACAATTAGTTTGCTTCTGGATTGCATTTTTTACTAGTTCATGAACAACCATTAAGCATTTTCTCATCTTCGTCTTCTTAGTGTTGCATATTTACTAGTTCATGAATAACTGCCCTTGGGTTATTTTTTGTTGATTTGATGACAAGTTGGGAGGAACTTAGCAGCAAAATATTTTCTAATGTATAATTGTTATTCATGACTGGTGCATTAACCTGAGACTTAATTGAGAGGCATAGTGTATGATTAGAAGTTTTGTACCTCAGTCGATAAGTTGCATGGTGCTATTCTTTCCCTTTAGCTTCTCTAGATATTGAATCATCTCTTGACAAATTTCATATGCAATAGAATAATCACAACTTTTAAGTTTGATCATTTTTAAGGGCATAGATTGTACAATTGGATGAGATGGCCTTGTAAACCTCACTAGTCACTACCCCCTTACCACTTACAACCTTCTCTGGTTTTTCTAATTAATTTAGCTCTAGTTTCATGTTTGAAGATGAGTTTTTGGTTAATGGTTCCTGTGATTAATTATTGTATATTAGAAACCTGATTTGAAGACTTTCCTTTAGCTATCTTATCATCCATATGGGAAGGTGCTCTTGCATGGTCAACAATTCCATCAACTAACCTTTCACGTTGCCTCAAATGATAGGTTGTCTGCACTGAAGCATAAAAGATGGTGGCTGAACGGAATCTCCTCGAGTAACAGGTTGAGGATTCACATTTAATTAATTCTTCTAGAGGTTCTAGCTATTTTCGTATGAGAACTACTATCTCGACAAGAACGAGAGTTGTAGGTTGTTGGATTCAGCATAGGTGCAGATGTTGAATGGACCAATGTTGTAGTCTCACACAGGGATGAGAGTTTGGATAGGAAAAGAGAAGGAAGCAGAATTGGTGGAGTCTTGTTTCGTCGGTGACAGCAGGGAGCCCTTGTATTATTTCCAGAATCTATTCTCTTTGGTGAGATCGCCAAGCATTGCAACTGGTGGAGGGTGCTAGGGTTTCATTCTTTCATTGCTGGAGAGAAAAGAGGAGAGGAAGGGACTTTGAGCGAGAATCTATATATATATATACTAAAGTAGAAACATGCCACGTCATGGCCTGAGCTTTCTCCCTTACCCCCAACCAAGAACAATCAGCCCCTCTTCATTTTAGCCTTCTTTGCTCCCTCATGAAACTACCTCATCACTCCCTTCTCCCTCTCTCATTTTGACATATCACCATGCCTGGCCTATCCCTCTTTCCTCCATGTTTATCCCTTTGAATATCCTTTCCTAAAATCTCTCTCTACCCAAATCTAATATAATCTAGCCAAGTGGCACCACTATCCCCCCACTTACTCCTAAATTATCTATAATTCCTATTTATCTCCTAAATTATATATAATTCCTAATTATCTCCTAAATTTTCTCTAATTCCTATCTATCCTTCCCTACTTTTCATCTATATCTATCAAAAGAAAGTTTGAACTAAAATATTTAATAATTATTTAAATATTATAATAAAATTATGTAACAACTTTAAAATATTTATTAAAAACACAAAAGGTTATCATGGATTTCATAATACTCATATTATTAATAATTTTATACTTTTATGAAATTCATAACGAATTTATGTACTAACAATATAAAATATAATATTATGAATTATTCAATTTAAATATTATTCAAATAATAAAATTTAAAAATATTATTTAAAAAGTTTCAATAACTAAATATTATAAATAACAAAGTATTAAAAATATTTAAATACTATATAAAAAAATATTTAATATTATGTAATAACTAAAATAAATAAAATTTAAATAATGAAAAAATGTTAAATATTTTACATTTCATTTAAATACTTAAATAACAAAATATTTTAAATAACGAAATGTTTAACATAGCTAAATTTTAAATAGTTAAAATAACAAAATTATGTAAGAAACTTAAAAATTTTATTAAAAGTAGAAAATCATTATAATAGATTTTATAATATTTGAATTAATAGTAATTTTATATTTTACAAAATTAATAACGAATTTATGTACTAATAGTATAACTTATAATTTTATGGATTATGAAATTCAATAAATAAGTAATATTGAGATAACTAAATAATGATATTATTTAAATAGATAAATAATGTTGTAAATAACTAATATGAAATATTTTAAATATTAAAAAAATTAATAACTAAATCATATTTTAAATATTATTTAAAAACAAAAAATATTAAATAAAGAAAATAATAGATTGAATAATATTTGATAATAAGAATATAAAATATAAATAATTTATTTATTTTTAAATATCATTGAAATAATGAAAAATAGATTAAATAATTTAGAGGTATTGAAGCTTTAAAATAACAAAAATAGGTAATAACTTTCAAAAAATGTTTTTAATAGATATTAAAAAAATATAATAGTAATTTATATATCAATTAATAATTATAGAAAATAACTTTTAGAAAATTGATATTTACTGATAATAATTTTAAAATCTTAATCTATATTTATTATATATACTAAAATTTATATTTATTGTATTTTTAGTAATTATTTATTGTATTTTTGTGATAAATATATTTTCAGTAATTATGTATAAATCTATTTTTGTTTTTTTATTTAATAGAAAATTTTTAATAATTATTGGTGTTTAAATTATCGTTATTTATTAGAGATTAAACTTTTAGTTTATCTAAAATTAGGAGTGTTCACAGGTTGGTTCAATTCTGTTGTAGGTTCTTTGGCCAACCAAATTGACTTGGCCGGGTTGGAGAGTTGGTCGCTTGAAACCAACCAACCATTAGTAAAAACCATCCAACTTGGGTTATATTGGTTTGAGTCAATTTTCGATTTGGTTGGTTGGTTCAAAAGATTTAAACTTAAAAAATTAAATTTTAAAATTATAGTGGTATTATTAAAAAATAAACTAAAAAAAATTAAATTTGCAATATACAATATTTTAGACTAAGGAATATGGGTATTTTCCCACTTTTCCATATTAAAAGTTATATTTGTTATATATATAATGGTTGGGTTAGTTTGGTTTTTGTCGATTTACAAATGGTCAAATCGAAATTGACCTGACTTGGTTAGGTTGGGAAATTGTTGAACTAAACCCCACTAGAAATACTAGAAAACCGACCAACTCAAGTCGAGTTGGGTTGTGTTGGTGGTTTTCACCGGTTTGATGAACAACCTAGATGAAATTAATTATTGTTATTTTTGTATTGTAAAAAAATATTAAAAGTAGTATATAAAATATAACTTATTATTAATTATTTAAAAGGTTAAATATAAAACAATTGTCTACTCTTATGTGCTTTTATTCTTTAGCTTTTGCTTAGCAAAGCTTGTGCATCACACGGGTCCTTGCTAGGTGCAACTTAAGTGGGTTGGGTCGGGTTGAGTGTCAATCCAACCCTAAGTTTCAAACTTCAAGATCAAGTTTGGTCTAATTCAAGATTAAGTTTGAGTTTACCAACCTAGGCCCAATTCAACCTTAACAAAGCATCTCGGGCTAAGAGATGACAATTTCTACCTTACCTAGTGGGTATCCACCCCTAACCACTTCGAAAGGGCAGGTTTTTTTGTTTGAAGGATGGGTTTTGGGATTCTATAATCCGTACGTTATGGGTAGGGTACGGGATTAGGCTAAACCTAACCCCCTCAACCTGCATATTTATGGAAAGCATATAAACTTTATATACTAAGCATTGAATTTAATAATATTTTGACTTAGATGTAAATGATGATTGATGGTTGTGTGTGTGTATCATATAATGCTGGGCAAACTTAAATTGCATCACATTAGTACCCAAGGCTTCAACCTAAGCCCAATATGAGTTTAGTTTAGGCCTGAGTTTTTTTAGCTTAAGCCCATCTTAAAGTCAAAAAACTCAAATCCAACCTGTACAAAAGCTTTGATTGAACCGGGTTGGGCTTGAATTAGATACACCCAACTTACACCCCTACCTCTATTGCTTGAAACTATTTTTAATAAGGTTCATGCATCGACCATCCTTGCTAATAAAACAGAAAACTAGAAAAATGCAGAATAAGGGTTGGGGTGTTGAGGGATAGAATGGATGCCTAACGACTGTTAACTCCTCCACTCGTGTATGGTGTCCTCACGTTTTGTGAGGACGTTATGAGGTGCTGGCTGTTGTGGCCATCATTATTACCATTAGATTCTAAATCAATTGTTTGAGATTGATGGGCAATATTCCAGATCTGGTTTGAGATGCATAATTGGATGCTACGCTACATTCCTTAATTATGTATCATTATAACATCCACATCAGTTGATTGGGTACCATTTGGTGATTGGTTACCACTTACCAATTGAATTGGATGATACCGGTTGATTGGTCATCAGCGTTTAGTTTTTTGTTTTGGTTGGTAGTCTGTGTTACTGTTAGGTACGATAGCTTTTCTAATTGAACTGAACCATTATCACGTGTGTTAATAGTGTTTTGACTGTTGACCACTTCCAAACCGATTATATAATGGGAAATAAAACCCGTAATCGGAGCAATTATTAATTGGGTAATCGGATTTGACCCAATCTGACCTGATTGCACTTGACAATCTATTCTATGATAATAGTAACTTATAACTTCATTTCTATCATTTAACCATAGTGACTGCTTATATGCTGATAGAAACCAAAATTACATCCTATAAATATAACGGAAGACCTCTTATATATTATTAAAAATGGGTCCTGACCCGATTATTAATCGGGACACAACTAGGGAACCGGAACCGATATGATCGGTTTGGTCAGTTCGGGTTTGTCTGATCAACCTGATCGATGGACAGCTCTATAACAAAATACATCTAGGCAGTGTTTGAATTGATGTTGTTTTTTGAGAGGCATTTTGCTGTTATATATAACACATAGCACATGAGAGTTCTTCAATGCCATGTCAATATATTGTTTTAATGCTTTTAACAATAATAAAAAATAAGAAAACATAAAAAAGAACGCTTTTTAGAGGATACCTTTTCCGATTTTTAAGGTGTGATCTGAAAAATTGTTTTTTGAAAAATGATTAATCAAATATCGATAATTTATTTTCTGAAAAATGAATTTTAGATGTGATAAAGCAAAATCTTTACCGCCTTACATTAAGAATATTTCATTGCCAATACATACAAGGTTGAAAGGGGCTGGTCGAACGGTGCAAGCACCGACTTACCCACGACAGAAGCCGAACTCATTGATGACAAACACCTACCAAATGGATCAACTGGATCAAGAATTGGAGCCCACGTAAGACCCATATGCATCTCCCCTAACACAAGTGGGTAGAAAGTCGTAAGGCGTAACGGTCCTAAAGCAAAGGCAGAATATTGACAGTGTCCACGTACGATACACCTCATACTGGCCAGTCTGGCCTTCTACTTCTAAAGTGGTCTACTGTTTTAGTCAAACTTCTAGATTCTCAGAATCTATCAACACAAAGAGTCAAAGACGCACCTCTATGGCTCTCCCTACAGTCCCACTCGACTCCATTGGGTTTACGACCGGTCAGCCCATTTGTTGAATATCCACGATTAGAGATCGGCTTCAGTCAGTTGAAAGCCCATTCGAATACTGTTCGAACAGCCATCATAGCCTTGCATTGGGAATATATTCATGATTCTATGCTTTATTTCACGAGGAGATATTTTCAATGCAAGGCCATGATGGCTGTTCGAACGAATGGACTTTGAACCGACTGAATCCGGTTTCGGCCCATAACCATAGTCTGACTGTACAGACTAATGTCTCTCTTAAAACCTTTGGATGGGAATATTTTCCAATAATCAGTGGGGACGGTTTGATCGGACCTGTCCGTGGGATGGTTCTCCATGGGCTAATCGTGGGCCTAGGTCTTAAGTCTTATCCCTATTTTTTGAAGCTGTCTTTTCGAATCCGGGGGCGAGAAGGTGAGGTCTTTATTGGTGTCGCCAACTCATCCCCAGAATTCTACCTCCATCCGTCCAGCGCGAGCGCGCCACCAAAATCCAGAATCGAGAAACAAACTTGTCACGTGGCAGGATCAAACGGGGATCCGTTAATGATTTGGATTGGGAGAACCGTAGGGTCGTCTTCGCACGGAAAGCCGAGAGAAGCCCGGAGGAACCTCGGACTTTTCGTACCTTGTTTTTAAAAGTCATTGAATCGCCGACGTCTCCCTCACCATTTTATCCAAATCCAACTACCAGACGGAGGGAATTCTGCCCTCCAAGATGGAAGAATCCATGCAAGAGACGACGTTTCAGAGAAATCCTATTCCCCCTTATATTGAGATTTCTTCTACTGGAGTTTGATTAGGCTATTGCCGTATAGGAAAGTGGTTTTGGGGAAGATTTTGGTGGGGAGTGAGTTAATCGTCAATTTTTGTTGAGATTTCTGCTACTGGAATTTGATACAAGGAGGTGCTTTTTGGGGAGGGTGAGTTGATCGTGAAGGCAGCGATGGGAATGATTTTAAATGGAGACGATGACTTGGTTCCTCCCTCGAATTTCGCCATGGTTGAAAGAGGGATTTACAGATCTGGTTTTCCGACTCAGTCCAATTTCGGTTTTCTCGAAACCCTAAATCTTCGATCCATCATGTTAGTTGTCTTCTCTTTGATTTGTTTCTTGTTTATTCTTGTTTGGTGGGATCATGGTTTTCCATGTTTTTTTTTTAATTAGAAGCTTTAAAGGTTCAAATTCTGTTCATGGGTTTGGTTAGTTAGGTTTGTTTAGTTGGAATTTTTTGTTGTTTTGAATTATCCTGCTAATCTGTTAAATTGTAAATTCAAATTTGATCAGATATTTGTGTCCTGAACCGTATCCAGAATCAAATTCTGAGTTTCTCCGATCTCATGGTATCAAGCTTTTCCAGTTTGCCATAGACGGGAACAAGGTAATTTTTTCTTTTCTTTTTCTTCGTTTCTGGATTATATTTAATGAAATGATGATATCATCGCCACTTTTATTTGTACTTTAAAGTTTAAGATATATGGAATCGTCATGTTTTTTTTTTTTCAATCCGATTATCTGTAACCGATATTTATATGCTTGCAAGAAAGAATAGTTAATCCCAAATTCTTAATTTATCTAAATTTCTTTTGAGGATGAACCAATTATGTCCTTAAGGTGAAAATTAAACTCAAGTATCCTCGAGAAACCTACAGTTGTTGAGGTATCTTACATATTTAATATATATATATATATATATATATATATATATATATATATTACATTAGGTATGTTAGAGACTTAATTGCATATTTGTGAATCTGAAGGTTGGGATGTTGTTAGCACATGTTCAGAGAGTCATCAACTTGGTCCCTATAAGCTGTTGCAGATGATCAAGAAACTGTTAGGAGACTACCCAAGTGTTGATCCTTTGTGTCTTTGTGTGGCTTCTAATTTCTTGTAGGGAATAGTGTCAACGATTTAAAAGGTGCGCCTAGGTGCACAGGCAAGGCGCATTTCAGGGCATGCGCCTCGCCTAGGTCCTAGGCGCAGCCCTTTCAAAAGGCGCATGCCTGGTGTGCCTAGGCATGCGCCTGATGTGCCTTGTGTCTCAGCCCAGGCATGCACCTTTTGAAAATTTGACGATTTTTTGCATTTTTTTGAACATAGCAGCTCATTAAAACTATAAAATCATTATTTTTTTTGTGTGAAAACTAAGAATTTAAGACCTAACATGGACTTGTTTGGGCTTTCCTCAAGGTGCGTGGCACAAAGGTGGCTTGTAGAATCAGGAATGTAATACGTTTTACATTACATTAGTTAATTGAAGTAATGCAATTGAGTGAAAAATAATGATTAGAGGTTTTACATGCTTGAAAATGTTTTATATGTTTGATTTTATTTTTGAATTCTCATTTGAATATGCTTTACATCTTATGTTTATGTATTTTAATTTTAGATAATAGGTTTTTTAAAACATTATTTTAAAATTTAAGTTTATATTTTTTATTAATATTATTTTTTGAAAATTTTGTTTTTTTTTTAATTTTTTAATTTTTATTTTTGTTTTGTATTTTTGTGCCTTGCTTCAAAAAAGCGCGTGCCTTGCCTTGTGCCTCAGGCCCAAATTGACCCCTGCGCCTTTTTTGTGCCTTGTGCTTTTAAAACACTGAATAGTGTTGATAGTGACAAATGTCCTCTTTGTAACTTTGCCCAAAGAGAAGAAAATGCAGGAATGATGAGTTTTTATTGGTTTATCATTGTTTGTCTGTCTGTGTGTGTTTATTTTTATTTTATTTTTTATAGATTCCAGTAAAACCAAGGCCTATAAACTAAACTTCTGGGTAAATTATTAGTTTGATAATAGAAATTCTGAGCAGCTTTTATACCACAAGGCTTGTAGTGCATATGGTTTACTCTTTAGTGCTCTATTAATAAGGCCACTATCCATCCATTTGGGTCTTGGAAGGGGTGGACTGGATAAGGACCTAACCATTTTTGTTATTTTTGACACATAGTGGCTGCTATCACCTGCTTTCTCACACTTGTGAGCCCATGGTTTTACCATTTCACCAAGCAATGGCTCCTATAGTGATTTTACCATTATTCTATTCATTTGATCTTAAAATGTAAGATATATTTATTAACTTCTAACTTCAAAGTCTTACCTAGAAAAACCTTATATTGATAGCTCACTATGGTGTGATTAAAAGGTTTATAGGAGAATGAGAAAATGTAAGCAAAGAAAGGAAAAGAACTTGAAATTGAGGTTTGTTTAGTTTCATTGAAACAATCAAGAGAAGAAAACGGGAATGCACTTTTCCCACTTCTCTATTATAAATGTCTATCATGTGGTGGCACTTGAACTACTCATTCAAACCCAGATAACACGGTAATAAACCAAAATTTAATATGTGAAACAACCAGGATTTAATGTTATGCAGAAAAAAAAGAAAAAATAAAGATTTGGTAGTCCTAGTTTGAATCTGTAACCTGTAAGTTGTTGATTAAATATGTTCTTCATTTCAAGACATTCATTGTCCAGTTCTTTGGGCATGTCCTAATATGGTTCTTATTGGTTGAGTTTATGTTGCATAGCTCCTATTTTGGACTTTACGACATCATTGTTTGAAACCATTTGCATCTGCAGGAGCCTTTTGAGTCTATTCCCCAGGATGTCATCATGGAGGCTCTGAGAGTCTTACTTGGTACTGAATAAAAATAAAAGTTCTGGAAACTTAGTTCTGATTCAATTACTAAAGTTCCTTTCTAACCCTTATCTAATTTGTGTTTCTATTTTCTTGTGTCTTCAGATATCAGAAATCATCCAGTTCTAATTCATTGCAAACGTGGAAAGGTATGCTTTATATTTGATTACCACTTCATCAGTTAGTATTTCTCTTGTTTAACAGGGGAAAATATAGAAGATGTGGTACTGACATTCAGAAACTTGAAGTTGGAATTTCATTGATCTAAGTTTCCCTTGGCTTGAGAATGAGTTTTGAATGACCCAGACTAATTAAAAAAAGGCCTTTTAAAAAAAAATAAAATAGTTCAAGTTCATAAATAAGAAAGAAAAATTCACCCTGTCAAGTGGAAATTTTTCTCTGGACCAAGCAAGCAATGTTACCTGGATATGGGATACAAAAGTGCCCAACACGATACAGCACCCGTTTACAGGTATCCTGTATCCGGGTATCATAATTAGCAAGTTTTTGAAGTGATTACTTTGTAAAGTTTTCTCTGGACATTATTGGCTGTTGACTCACCAAATGAGCGACCTACCAAAAGCTCAGGAGGATGCACGAAGTGTGTTCCTTCACACACAAGGCTTTCATTGATAATAGCTAGTTACATTGATCAGTAAATCTGAAATTCATATTTGGGAGGCCTTTCACTTGACATGTGCAAGATGTAGCACATGCATAGAATTGAGAGCTCTGACCAAGGGGTTCAACCATGAATCTTTCCCATACTGAAAAATTGTCTAATTTTGGTCACTTTTTTGTTTTGGAATTAAAATTTATTCCCCACAAAGTCTTATAGAATAGTGAAATTCAATCTGTAGTAGGTCAACTTTTGACTTAAGTTTTACATTTCTTACCATGCATAATTTTGCATATATGTTTCAAAATTTTCAATGCATAATACAAAGTATTTATCAAATGCAGCATCGGACAGGTTGCCTTGTCGGTTGCCTAAGGAAATTGCAGAATTGGTGCTTGTCTTCTGTTTTCGAGGAGTACCAACTCTTTGCTGGTGCCAAAGCCAGGGTTTCTGATTTAAGGTTCATTGAGATGTTTGATGTTTCATGCCTGAGGCAATGTCTTTATGGCATCATCTACTGCTATAGGTCGCACAATAGGCGTCTGGTTTACAAGGAAGAGAACTTAAAGAAGCCACAGATAGCTTCCAACTAGCAGGAAGTGGAATTCTTGATACTTTTATTTTGCCTTTCTCCAAGATCTTTTCTCTGTGTTTTCGTCTAAGAGCCAGATCCGATGTTCCCATTGGACCTCATCACATTTCCCATTTTTACCCCATTCTTTTTTTACACCAAGTCATTTTCTTGCAGAGTTTCCTCCTATACACTATCTAGAATTACTTCACAGAATCCATGTAAATGGTTGCTAAAATTCTAAGGATGCTTTCTTTGTGTTTGTGTTGTTATGATCAACTTTACTGGCTGCTGTTCTTTATGTAGCAGCTCTATATTCAGAATATTTCTGTTACAGAGGCTCATTTTTCTGTTTTAGTCTCTGGAATGCAGGGAAGAAGCAATTTAAGTACGTTATATATGGACATGCTTCAGTCTTCGGTCTTTTGTAATCCTTCATATCAGCTTATATTAAAATTCCTAATCTTGTTTCCTGTATATATATTCCTCTTTTTTGGGGTAGTTGGTAGCCCTGCCCCAGGCCCCAAAGCCCCCCAGTCCCTGGTGAGTGCGAGATTCATCCCAAGTCTCCTGCTAGAACCAGCCAGAGACCCTTACCCAGGGAGTGTTGACCACAGAGTCACAGCAGTTGCTAAGTCCATAGGCTTCAAGTATGGAAACAATCAATTTGTTTGAGAAAGTGAGTGAATACTTGGATAACAAGAAATGGATTCTTTGCAAGCTCCAAAGGCCTACCATCAGTTGAAGTAATGAACAAAATTAAAAAACAACTCTAATAGCAAGACAAATAAAATGTGGTGGGATGCAAACTCCAAATACTTTCATAATACCATAATGTTGCCTCAGATTCTAATTCTATGAGAGAAAACCGTAACCTAGAACCCAGAAACGAAGGCATAGGTCGGTGTTCATTCCCTAAATATAAAGTTTTTTTTTTTTTATTGGCGAATATAAAGTTCAAAAGCATATTAACGAGTAACGGAAAAAAAAATTGGTTTCCCATGGAATACTTAACCAACTGTGTGTGACTCGTATTCAGAATGTTGCTCTTTTCTTAAGTCGGTATTCAGAATGTTATAATTAACCATAGAATTGATCCCACCATGGAAATACGCACTGTTGAATGCTTAATCAACTGTTTATCAGTGTGTCCATGGAGTGGTGGTAAAGTTCTTGCAGTTCGTAGAATGGTCCAATAGAAATCAGGTCACTCACCTTAGAGGTCCACAGTTGGATGCATCAACAAATGGGTTATGCTTATGGACCTACGAAATAAACTTTGGTTAGTAGTTCGTTCTGAAATGTTAGAGGCACACTGTTCCAACCGCTACTTCTGTTTTTGTTCTTTTAACGAGCAAACTACTGCATGATAGCTTTTGCATGGTGGAGAAGAAGAAAGAGATAAGAGAGGAAGAAGGAAAAGAGGGAAATTTAATCAATATTTAAGGACAATTCAGTCCTTTAAATTTTATTGGTTGGAATTAATGTTTTAAAGGTTATTAAAGTATGTACAATTTGTTTTTGAAATTTGAGGATATATATAAATAATTTCTCAAATGTACAGCCGGAGATCCGATCAACTGAGCTCATACCGAGATCCAAAAATAGACCCAATAGAGGGCTGGGTTTAGCCATGTAAAATCTTTCTACCCAAACCATGCTCCAGACAGTGGAGAGGTGAGCATGTGATACCCTTTCTTTCTGTTCCCATCAAATCAAATCATCACGAGAGAGAGAGGAAATGAAACAAGACAAAGACCAAAGACTGGCAGAAAAGGAATTCCCATTTCCCAATCTGGAGGAAACCGGAATCCATCGAAAAAAAACCAGTGTTCAAGCCTCCGCAAGTCTGAGATCTCCACCTAGCCTTTCAGTTGGGGGTTGAGCACATTGCAGCCAGTGCTAAGTTACAAACTACCATGAATGGAGTGGGTGAAGCGGCTAGGAACAAAACAAGTGCTGGTTTTATAGGTGGAGCTCTGACCAGTGCAAGAGGATTCCACAACTTGAAGCGGAGCATGTAGATGAGTTAGTTGGTCAGATTTCCAATTATGGATGTTCACAAAACAGAAGATCATAACAGAAGATCAATGCTCTTTTGGCATTGGATTCCAAAGCCTCCGAAAAGGGAAAAAAATTCATACAGAACATGAACAATAACAAACTGCATAGAATGGAATAGACTTGACACAGAAGAATTGATGGAAATTTTGTGGTCAATGAAGAAAAAAGAAAAAAAAAAGAAGACATTTAACTAGTGCTTTAATCAATGTGAACAAGCCAAGCTCTTGGGTCAAGCTAGCAAAGTTACATCGCTTATCTTTGCTCTTAAAACGCTTCCATTCTCTGTGGAACTGGGGTCTTGATAACCTGTAGTATCTGCACTACTTCTGCCATTGATGGTCTGCTTGAAGGTATCTGAGATGTACATACCAGACCCAGTTTTAGAACTGGCAAGACCTCCTCTTCTGGGTACTCACCCATGGTTGGATCCACGCAACTCAGCACCTTCCCTTGTTCAAGCATCACTCTTACATGATCACTCAGTATCACTACATCATCCTCCCCATACTCCACTGGCTTTCTTCCTGTCACGAGCTCTAGTATCATCACTCCAAACCCGTAGATATCACATTTCTCGTTTATCCTCAGGCTCTGACACGCCAATTCTGGTGCAACATAGCCTAGTGCACTCTGAAACCTGCTACTGATTACGTGCTTGTCGAGCTTGGTCAGAAGCCGTGCTAATCCAAAGTCTGAAATCTTTGGATTGTAATTCTCATCAAGTAAGATGTTGCTGGGTTTGATGCTGTAGTGAATGATTGGTGGACGGAAGTTCTGGTGAAGGTGGACAAGCCCTTTTGCCGTCCCAAGTGCAATCTTGAATCGGTTGGCCCAGGAAAGAGGAGGACTGGATGGGGACCTTTCATGGAGCCTAGAGTGTAAGCTTCCATTTGGTGCATATTCTGATATCAGAAGCTGTAGCTGAGGAGTCCAGAAGTAGCCTTTGAGTGTGATCAAATTTGGGTGTCTGGCTTTCCCTAAGATCCTCACTTCTCTGTCAAAATCCTCTGGATATTGAATTATGTTAGATGTTACAAGCTTCTTAATGGCAACTATCCGTCCTTCACCCAGGGAAGCCTTGTACACTGTTCCAAATACACCTTTTCCAATCTCAGAGGCCTTGTTGAGTAGGGTCTCTGCATTTTGGGCCCAATCGTCTGAAGACCTTGAGTCAAACAGAATGAGCTTCCCTGTGGCAAGACTCCCTGATCTCTGGGAGCTTGAGCACATGCTTTCCAAGGCATTATCAACAAATGCCAGCCTCCTCCGGGCAGAAACGTTCAGTAAGCTCACTATTACAACTCCACAAACAATCACCAAAGCAGCAGAGATGGCAACAATGGCAGAAACACTCAGGAATCTGCGGTGACGGAGTTTAGCAGAACCAGTGGATTCTGGCACCACATTAGGTCCACCCATTTGATTGTTATAAGCATTTGGATCAAGGACTAATGGCTTTGGGACATTCATCTTGCAGGGTCCCCTCAACAAGGGTGAACATATCCCCAAATTCCCCTGCAATGCGCTCTGGTCTAGGTTCTGAAATATCCCTCCCACTGGAAGCCTGCCTACCAGCTTGTTATAAGAAATGTTCACTGCAAGAAGATTGTCAAGTTTACCCAGCTCCTGTGGTATCTCCCCACTTAGCTCATTGAACTCCAACTTGAGAATCTTGAGCTTCTTTAACCTCGACATTGCTTTCGGAATTGACCCATTTAACTGGTTATTCGACAAGCTCCTGCAATGAACACAAGCAAGAAGAATTGGTATATCACGATTACAGCTTCAGAATTGAGAGCAGAATATATATTAATGGAGGGTGAGACTTACAGCAAGTAGAGGGATGAACAGTTTCCAATCTCATCTGGTATTGGTCCTGTTAAGGAATTCCCATCTAATTGCAGGATTGCCAGACTGGTAGAGTCGCACAAATCCTCCGGTATCGACCCATATAAGGCGCTATTTCTTAGATCTAATACTGAAAGATTCTGGAAGTAGCCGAGCTCTGGCGGCAATCTCGACCGGAGGCTGTTCCATGACAAGTTGAGATATCTCAGGTTGGAAAACAGACCCATCTCAGCAGGAATGTCTCCGGTGAGCTTGTTTGCGGACAGATCCAATGCGCGAAGAGATTCAAATAGTCTGCTTGAACCAGCTGGGATTGAACCACTGAATTCATTTCTCGAGAGGTCTATTTCCTCCAAACCGAGATCGAACAGACCCTGTGGTATGCTCCCATTGAAGCCGTTGCCCCTCAACCGGATTGCAGAGAGCCTGTAGCAGTAAGCTAACGTAGCTGGAACACCTCCGGTCAGTCTGTTACCAGACAAACTCAAATAACTCAGCAATTTCAGTTGGTCCATTGTCGCTGGGAGGTTCCCGGTGAAGGAATTGCCAGAAAAGTCCAAGTATTCCAGACTGCTCATGTTACTAATCCACCAAGGGAAATCCCCGCTAAAAAGGTTATCCGATAAACTGAGAAACCTTAGTAAACTTAGCCTCTGCAGCGACTCCGGCAGGGCTCCGGTGAACAGATTGTTGCTGAGATCCAAGTGAGTCAAGTGTTGACATAGTCCCAGGTCGGCTGGTATCGGACCCGAGAAGTGATTCCCCTGGAACTGAAGATTTTTCAAGTTATCAAGAGCAGATATCCCATCTGGAACAGACCCAGAGAAGGCATTGCGCGAGATATCCAGGCTCCTAAGGTTTTTGAGGGACCAAACTCCATTAACGAAATCCGGGTTCCCAGAAAAATGATTGTTTGATAGATTGAGACCCACCAAAGAGGTGCATCTCGACAGAGTAGCAGGAACTGGGCCTTCCAGGATATTCCACGCTGAAGAAAAGAAATGAAGCGAAAAGCAATTTTGGAACAGACCATCCGGGAGAGGACCAGAGAGCGAATTCTCTGAAAGGTCGAGAAACCTAAGCGCACTCATGTTACCCAACTCGACCGGAATCCGCCCAGAAAGGCTATTGTGGCTGAGATTCAGCGTAGTGAGAGAGCCAATGAGAGACAACTCCGGACTGATATCACCGGTGAAGTTGTTGTGCGAAAGAGACAGTACCTGAAGGTTCTGCAATTTCTCGAGACCTCTTCCGATCTTCCCCGACAGCCCCAAGCCATCAAGCGAAAGCTCGGTGACACGGCCGGAGCTGGGGTCGCATCGTACGTATTTCCAAGAACACGGAGTATTATCATCTTCATTCCATGACCCCAAGAGCGAAGATGGGTCATGAAGGTCTGTTTTGAAGACGATGAGGCCCAACACATCATCGTTGAGCTGCAGAGAGACTTCGCTGTTGCTGTCGCCCATGCAACGTCGTGAAGACGCCATTAATACCAGCAAAAGCCGGAGAAGAAGAAAACCCACATCCACTTTCATCTTCCCTCTTCAGTTTCTCCCTCCACTCTGTTTCTTTCTTTCACTCACAGTCACAGTGAGTCCGCCATGGCCGAACCAGAAAGAGATGGCGATGGCGTGAGTCAACTAATCTGTTGTTAGGGGGACCGGACCGTTGCTTCTATCTCTCTCACGTAAGAAGGCATGGAGCAACCGGGAGGAGATGCAGAATACCGAAAATGGGCATGGGGTTGGCTTTATTGTGAATAGAGGAAGGAGGGGCCGATTGGGAATCAAAAAAATCTAAGTAGAATAGTTGAACGTGGTCCGACGTGGCGTTGGTGTTTTTCTGTCTTATTCCGACCGGTTTACGAGGCGACCTTGGTCTGGAGCATTTGTCGCATGTGTGAGCATTTTCATTTCTCAGTGGGAGAAAAAGATATAATAAGGTGGGGCACGGGGCACCGCTTAAGTAGGCCCCACGCGGAGTTTATGACGAGTGGGCCCACTGACAAACTGATCTTGACCGGACAAATAGAACCAGAGCCTGAGTTGAGTTGTCTGTTCACTGTAGCTGCATCTTCCAAATCTGTTTTGGAAGATGAGACGAAGCCACGGTTGAATGGGTCCCATCCCATCAAACAGTTACTTTTTTAAACTTTGATTTGGGGGTTTTTGAAAGATTGATGATGCTGATTTTTTATCTAAGCGCTGCTTTAGGTGGAGCCCGGCCAAGAGTAATCCTGATTTTAGACACGTGGCAAGTCATATGCCCATCAAGTGGTCAAGACCCATGGCTTCATGGTAAGTGTTGCGTGGTGAATTGTGATTCCCTAGTCAAAATCAGTCAGAGAATGTGCTGGACCACAAAGATACAATCAAGAGGTTCAAAGCACATGAGTTGCCTGGCCCACCTGTTGATAGGTCCATCTTCCCTAGATGTGGTCCACGTGTCTTTTAAATTCATACATTTTTACAAATATATAAATTAGTCGTGGTCCAGGTGTCCAAGTTCAAGAAGAGAGAGAGAGAGAGAGCGAGAGCGATAATCACGGCAAATGAAGATCTTGAATGGAATTCGTTTTCCACTGCTCGTTTGCCGTTATTCCATCTCACTTATAAATCAATATACAGTGGAAAGGATTGTAAATGGAATTTTAATTCCGTTCAACCAAACAGTTAGAATTAGAATGTCCGATTTCCATTATTTTCAAACTCATATTTCTATAAACCAAATGGGACCGTAAATTGGACTGAAGATGGCCGAAGAAAATTAAAAGAGGAGAGGAAAACTCATGATGGCAAAGGAGAATTCTAGTTAGATTATGGAAAAGACTTGACACTCGAGGAAGACCATGGAGAGAAGACAAAAAATGAGATCATATATTTGATTCGGTTCAACTAAAGAAACGGAACAAAGTTGAAAACTATGCATTGGGGATTCAATGAAAATGAAGTTTTGATTGAGGACATGAATCAAATAGCTTGTGTTCTCACCTAATTTATGTTTAAGTTTTAATGTTTTATGAAGCATGTAGAACAATTTTCTGAAGGGGTTCACCCTTTTAGGGAGCGTTTGACAACATTGGCTCCATTAAAATCTCATTTAATCTTGTAGAGTTTAAAATTTCGTAGCAAGGATGTAATATAGTGGTTAATATCCCGTTTAGCTTTTATTTGTTTTTATTTTTCAGTTGAGTTTATTTTTATTTCTAGAGGGCCTACTTCGAGGTCTCACTTGTTGGTCACACTTGCATATCTCATATATATATATAGGTTCCACATGTGGGCCCTAAGCCAATATTCCATGCCTCACAAATTGTTCCACATGCATGCGAGCCCCTATTTTACTGTTTTAAATGTGAATCCCACTGTTGGTCCACATTATTTTTGTGGATCCCACATGTTGGTCCTATATAGGTCCCACACATGGGCCTTAAGGGTTTTCACATTAAATGTCAAATCGATTAAATCAATTAAATCGACCCAATCCAATCCGAATTTGCTTTTTTAAAACTATTGGTCGGTTTTGGTTTGTATGAAAAAATAAAACGATAATTCGGTTCAGTTTCAGCTTTCATATATGAAAATTGAAACTAAATCGATCGTATATGTTTAACTGTTTTAAGTAATTATTAATTAGCTCCTACCCTATATGTTAAAGGTTGATATATTTTATTTATATTTATTTGAACTTTGAAAAAAAAAATTGGTTATTTATGATAAAAAATAAAAACGTAAAACTAATACAAATATAATACAATGGTACTGATGAAGGGTGGTTTGGTACAACCTAATAAGAAGAGGACACGTAGGCGCGATCTGCTCGAGGGGTGACAATTCAGCCAAACGAACCCAATTCACAACATTCGGAGCTCGAGTATCCCGCCACCTCGGCGTAGAGACACCTCGATATCCATTCCAGTTCGGGGCTAAAGAATCAAAGTGCCAGTTTGGAGCTAATAAGCCAAAACACCACATAACCGACTCCAAAGGCCTCCCCAACGGACCCCGAATTTCTCGGGATTACGATGAGACTTGTCCTAGCTTCGCCTGAATCAGAGGTAAACGATAAACCTTATCAACATATTGCTCTCATTCAAAAATGGAACAAACCTTATCTGCACAACCCGGAGATCCCGGAGCTCTTTCGTAAGGCCCACGACTACTCCATTATATAAAGACATGAAACCTCAAGGCAAAGGTACGCGTGATTATTTTACTCACTAGCATTCAAGCACTCAAGATTCAGCTCACATTCATAGTATAAGTACTGACTTAAGCATCGGAGCAACCTCGCCGGGTCAGCTACCCCGGGTTCTCTGATCTACTATTCTGCAGATTGGTCCAGCTCGCCGCCCAACTGGAGTTCGGATCATCTTCCAGCTTGGACTATTTAGATCGCGCACCATCAATTGGCATCATCTATGGGAATCGATCGAAAGGTCATCCCAACTTTAGTTGTAGTTTTATTTATCCTAATGGACTCTTCTAGCAACACTGGAAAAAGTATCGAGATGAACGTTACCAGGGGCAGGATCAGCAATCAACCTTCCCCCAAGGCCCTACGGTATGCATTGGCCAGTGTGTCCAGCCAATACAGATACAGATGCAGCAGGTCCAACAATTTTAAGTACTATCTGTACCAGCAATATCAGCACCAATTCCCACCACTGCAGTAGTAGCTGATTCCACCTCAGCACACAGGACTACGTTAGGGCCAGAACCCGAATCGACCTGGAACCAGCCAGAACGTCAACCGATCCCCTCATCGGGGTGAGGGGACCTCGCAAGTACCGATTCCTCCCAGGGGTCAGGTTTTTCCCCGTGGGAGGAGAAACGGTCAACACACTCCTCTAGTCTCGCAGGGAAATTTTAGGAGCAGGTCCGGGGATAGTCAGCTCAATAGGGCCAATCCGCCTCGGCACTCCCAATAGGAAAATGACAACTCGCGAGGAGATAATAACCATCTCGGAGTTTGGGGTGCGAACTTGAGGCAGGACCCCCCTGTCCCTCACGATAGCCAGTGCGAACCCCACAATCAAGAGAACCTAACAAGAAGGAACTAGGATCCACCTCGCGATAATGCCGAACTACCAGACTAGACTGAAGTCAGTAACACCAATGCTGAGTCGGTGAAGAAGCAGCAGCGGCAACATCGCAAGACACATTGCCCCTCGGCCAAAAACAGCCCGCCGGCGAAGCCAGGCCAGCAAGCTACGAAGACTACACCTCCACTAATTTGTCGGTTATCCCCATTGTCTCTCGAGCTCTTGGCAACTCCAATGTTGAAAGATTTCAAGGTACCCCCGTTAGACAAATATAGCGGATCATTCGACCCCAATGATCATGTGGATTCTTTCTAGTCTCAGATGCACCTAGATGGGGCTGATGAGTCCTGCATGTGTGTGGCCTTCTCCACTACGTTTAGCGGGGTAGTCTGAACTTGGTATCGGAACCTCGCGCCAGGCTCCATCAAAAGCTAGTCCCAATTTTCCGACCTGTTTACTGCGCACTTCATTACCAGTAAGAAGTGCCCGAAGTCGCAAGAAAGCCTTCTCAGAGGGAAGGAGAATCAATCCGAAGGTATATAAAGTGCTTCAACAATACTTACTTGCAAATACCGGACCTCGATCCAGCGGTGCGACTCACTGCGGCAAAGAAATGAATCACCCATAAAGAGTTCAAGTGGCACGTGGTAGCTAAGAAACCGAAAGATATCATCGAATTCCTCAAGTTGGCAGATCAGTTCATCGCTACTGAGGAGGAGATTAACCAAAAGATCGTCAATCTACCATCAGAAAAGAGGAAGAGAGAGAATGAAGGAACGAGCAATGGTGGGAAGAAAAGAAAGGAAAGCAAGTCCCCAAGCAAAGGAAGAAGCAAGTCAAGAAGTTAGTCCCCCTTGCGCACCCGCAAGTCAGGTCGGCGCTCTAGGACCCCACCTATGGAGAGAACGAGCTATACACCTTTGAATGCTAAGCGAGGAGAGATCTTAATGGCTATTAAGGATTCCTCCTTCATCAAATGGCCTCCCAAGTCAAGGGACCACCACAATAGTTGCCAAAGGAAAGACCAGCCCGTGGGGTAATTAACATGATCACCGGCGGGTCCATCATCGCCGGATGTACATCAGCAGCTGGGAGGACCCTGGTTCGCGAATTGGAGAACGAAGAGGAAAACCCGCCAAAGCGACCTCGGCTCGAAGAACCGATATACTTCACTAAGGATGATGCGTGCGGCCTGAAACCGGCAGATACACCTCTGATATACTCTTCAAGGATTAACGGTGAAGCTAAGGATTAACGGCTTCGAGGTAAAACGCATCTTGGTGGACTCAGGCAGCTCAACAGATATACTCTTCAAGGAGACCTTTGACAAACTATAGTTACAGCAGAGCGACCTAAAACAGGCAGATACACCTTTGATAGGGTTCAGCGGCGAGGAAGTCAGACCTCTTGGTCGAGTCACAGTACCCGTGGAAGCCAGCACATGGCCAAACATCGTGCGATTTGAGCACACGTTCCTAGTAGTTGCGACTCCCTCCCCCTACAACGCAATAGTAGGTCGACCTATCACACATGTTCTACATGCGATAGTATCCACTTACTATTTATCAATGAAATTCCCAACTGATTACGGAGTGAGAGTCATGCGAGGTGACCAGCTCGAATCCCGCAAGTACTATGTGGCTGCCTTAAAAGGGAAAAAGCAAAGCTAGCAGAGGATGTCGAGCTCGAGCGACCAGTGGAGTATCCCGATGAACGAGCTGCCCCGAAAGAAGAGACGATCCACATACCAGTCTCTGCCGTCGAACCAGTCAAAACCCTTCAGATTGGTGCCTCGATCAGAGAGCCACTTCGAACCCGGATAGTAAGTTTCTTACTCGTAGAGATGCCTGGGATTGATCCAAAAATTATAACTCACAAACTTAATACTGACCCTTTAGTTAGGCCAGTAAGGCAAAAGAAATGCAACATTGCCCCAAAACGTTAGAGGGTAGTCAATGAAGAGGTTGGAAAGCTCATCGCGGCAGATTTCATCGGGGAAGTCCATTACCCGAGCTGGGTGGCTAACCCGGTTCTGGTGAAAAACGTCAATGGCAAGTAGCGCATGTGCGTCGACTACATCGACCTAAATAGAGCCTGCCCAAAAGATTGCTTCCCACTACCCAAGATCGACCGCCTAGTGGACGCGACCTCAGGGCATGAGTTGTTGAGCTTCCTGGACGCCAATTCTGGTTACAACCTGATTAGGATGGATTCTACTGATGAAGAGAAGACCGCTTTCATAACTGAGCTCAGGTTATATTGTTACAAGGTCATGCCCTTCGGATTGAAAAACACTGGAGCAACATTCCAACACCTTGTAAATAAGATTTTTGAGCCGTTAACCGGCAATAAAGTAGAATGTTATGTTGATGACATGGTCGTGATGACCCAGTTTTCAAATTCTTTGTTGAATGGTTTAAAAGATATTTTTCAAATTTTACGAAGACATAACATGAAGTTGAATCCGAATAAATGCATCTTCGGAGTCAACCAACGTGGCATCGAGGCCAACCCAGACAAAATAAAAGCGATTGTAGATATGAGACCACCCAGGAAAATAAAAGAGGTCCAGAGGTTGACTGGTCGGATAGCCGCCCTAAGCCGCTTCATGTCTAAATCGGCAGACCGGTGTTTACCCTTTTTTAAAGCTATAAAAAAGAACAAGGACTTCGAGTGGACTGAAGAATGCCAGCTCACTTTTGACAAGCTGAAAAGGTACTTAGGTATTGCCCCGATTTTAATCGACCCGAAGAAGGGGACGCGTTAAAATTATACCTCTCTACGAGCGATGAAGTGGTTAGTTCGGTACTGATCAAAGAAGTAGATCGAGTCCAACGACCCGTCTACTATGTTAGCAAAATTTTATAGGATGCAGAAACTAGATATCCGGAGATTGAGAAACTAGCATACGCACTAATTATAGAAGCCCGAAAACTTCGTCTGTACTTCCAGGCCCGTACTATCGTCGTTCTCACCAACAAACCCCTGAGGTAGATTCTGCTCAAGCCTGAGGTGTCTAGGAGATTAACGAAGTGGTCCATCGAGTTGAGCGAATACAATATCTGGTATGAGCCTCGGCTAGCAGTCAAAGCTCAGGTCTTGGCCGATTTTGTAGCAGAGTGCACGTTCAGCAGCGGCCCCCGAGTTGACCGAGCTCACTCACACAACGGGAGCATCAACTAGTGCGGGGCCAGTCCCAGTCAAAGTGGAACCGACCTGGGACGAGGAGCCCTGAATCCTCCACGTCGACAGCTTGTCCAACCAGCAGGGAAGCGGTGCAGGACTGATACTGTACGACCCAAGCGAGGTGAAGCTAGAGTACGCTCTCCAGTTCGGATTCGAGACATCAAACAAAAAGGCAGAATATGAAGCGCTGGTCGCCGGGCTAACCTTAGCAAGGGAAATGAAAGCAAAGCACCTCATCGTATGCAGCGACTCACACTAGTGGTTAACCAAGTCATTGGTGAGTACGAAGCCCGTGACCCCACTATGGTAGCTTACTTGGCCAAAGTCAGAGAGATCCTACGCAACTTCGTCTCCTATTTTATCAGACAAATTCCGAGGTCCGAGAACGCTGAGGTCGATGCCTTATCACGACTAACTAGCACGATCAGCAACACTATGCGAAATGTGTACATAAAAGACTTACCTCGGCCCAGCATTCTTGGGGGAGCAGAAGAAATCGCTCCCGTGTCACAAGTGGAACAGAGCTGGATCGACCCACTCGTGAGTTATCTGCTCCATGGGACCCTACCTACAGAACGCAATGTGGCTCGGAGGGTAGAGCGTCAGTCAACTAAGTACGTCCTCATAGATGAACAGTTGTATAGAAGATCCTTCACGCTCCCTTACTTGCACTGCTTGCGACCCTTAGAAGTTGAGCATGTACTTCACAACACCCATGAAGGCTTGTGCGGTGTACACTTGGGGCTCAGAGCCCTTGCACAGAAAGTGTTACGGTAAGGCTATTATTGACCCACTATGAAGGCAGATGCACTCGATCTCGTAAAAAAGTGTGACAAGTGCTAGAGGCATGCCAACATCCACCAACAACTTGCTGCTGATTTGAAATACCTCACCAACCCGTGGCCCTTTGCGCCATGGTGAATCGACACCCTTGGTCCTTTCCCGCCAGCAACAGGGCAGAGGAGGTTTATGGTTGTAGCAGTAGATTATTTTACGAAGTGGGTGGAAGCCGAACCCTTGGTAATGATCACAACCCACAACATACAAAATTTCTTCTAGAAAAGCATAGTATGCCGCTTCGGACTACCCCGAGTGTTGATATCTGACAATGGGAAGCAGTTCGAAGATGTTAAGTTTCAAAACTGGTGTGCCGAGATGGGGATTCAACAAAACTTTACCTCGGTGGCACACCCCTAGGCAAACGGGCAAGCAGAAGTAACTAATAGGGCAATACTTCGCAGATTGAAAGCTCACTTAGCTCGAGCCAAGGGATTGTGGGTGGATGAGCTGCCTTGTGTCCTTTGGGCCTACCGAACTACTATTAAGACCGCGACGGGTGAAACCCCTTTCAACCTCACGTATGGCACAGAAATGGTGATCCCGACGGAAATCGAGGTACCCACATTACGATTGGAAGCTTACGATGAGGAAGCGAACGATGACGAGCTCCATACCAACCTGGACCTGGTAGAGGAGGTATGAGACCTGGCCTACATTCGGACCGTAGCCTACCAACAAAGAGTATCTCGGTACTATAACGCCCGGTTCAGAAAATGACAGTTCCGTGTCGGCGACCTGGTTCTTCGGAAAGTTATGGTACCTGAGCCTGGCGTAGGTAGCTCGGACCGAATTGGGAAGGTCCATACCGTGTAAAACGGGTACTCGGGGAAGGTACATATGAGCTTGAGACTTTGGAAGGGAAGCAGGTACCTCGAGCATGGAATATTGATAACCTAATAAAGTATTACTTATGAATCCACGACTTCAAGGCAAAATTTCTCTAAGTCTATGTGAATACCAAACTGGTCGAAAAAGACGACCGACTGGAGAGAGGACTGCGAGTCACTACCAAGAGCCTTAGGGCTATGGCACCGAACTGACAAATGACCTCGACACTATGATAAGTCCTAGTCATCTCTTCGGCATAGGCAAATAAGTCCTAGCCGCCTCTTCGGCATAGGCAGACAAGTCATAGTCGCCTCTTCAGCATAGGTAGACAAGTCTTAGTCGCCTCTTCGGCATAGGCAGACAAGTCCTAGTCGCCTCTTCGGCATAGACAAACAAGTCATGGTCGCCTATGAGGCATAGACAACTCAGGTGCAAACCCTATGGTGTCTATCCACCTCGACGTACAACAACGTAAGGTTAATCCCACTTGGAGTCCAGCTCGTTAGCTCGGCACTAAGGGATAACCAACACTTAGGCAAGTGAGTAGCCCGTGTGTAGATAGGTCGGGTATGTACCCTATAGTGTTCGTCCACCTCGGCGTACAACGATACGAGGTTATTCCTACTTGGAGTCTAGCTCGTTAGCTTAGCACTTCGAGATAACCCAACACTTAAAAAAATTTTTACTCAAAAAAGATTTTGTTGTACTCATACACATGAGACTTTTTGAAGTATTGTATTTCATTAACAAAAGTTCTGAGTACAAAAAAAATGCTACTACAATCGAGCTCGGAGGCCCGGGATGTACATCATATATAGGGGGTCCAAGAAAAGAGACACGTTTAAGCATCAGATTTGCCAGAATCCCCTCTAGAAGGTAGGTCGGTCTCCATGTGGTCCTCCTCCACGTCGTCTCGGCCTACCTCCCTTGACGGTCTTGCCTCGAGAATTTCATCATCACTTTCCCCCTTGAAGGAGTCAGGTTCCTCGTCAGCCTCCTTCGCCATCTTAGGAGTGACGGTGGACATGGAAATAAATCTGAAGTCGAGCTCAGGAAACTTCTGTCGCATCAACCACTTGTAGAGCTTGAAGCCCGACCGGTACGATCTAGAGCCATACTCGACCTGGAGGTCGTGAAACTCAGGGGACTCCTTGAACTCCTTGATGACACAATCTCTCTCTTGAATCCACACCTCCTGGATGGTGGTGTCAAAGATCTCGGTGCGCTCCTTGATCATTGCCTCGAGGTTCTCGTTCTCCCAGAGGAGAGATTCCATCTCTCCTTTGAGCTTCTTCTTCTCCTCCGTCAGCACAAGGATCATCTCCTCCTGGCTCCGAGCTCCCTTCTTGGCTCTAAGAACTTCACCCCGAGCTAAATCCAGCTCGCGGTAAAGCTTTCAAGCATTTTCTTCGGCCTTCTGAGCTCGCTTCAAGCGGATCTCTAACTGGTAGACGAGTGAGTGGATAGCGGAGTTCACCTAATAAATAGAAAGCAAGTGTAAGTACCATTAACAGAAGAATAAGAAGGTAAACAAAGGGGCAGGTTACTTACCACAATACAGTAGCTAGCTGCTCTCCCTCCGAGCTGACTCGTTGGTATGTCAGCCCACTCTGTGACCTCCGTAGGAAACACAACATCCTTGCTCTTAAGAAGCCCGAGCCGCAGAGTCATTATGCTCTCCTTCGCTGAGGGGCGCTGAGGCTCGGGCACCAATGTACCCTTGGGCTTGCGAGGTGGGGTCCCCTCATTCTGGTCCTCGTCCAGATCAACAACCGGAGGTTGGGGCTGAACCTTCTCCCTCGGGAGCTTGACAGAGATCGGCCCTGGCGCTACGACCTCGAGTTCGACAGGAACCGAAGAACCGGCCTCCTCTCGACGAGACCTCTTCGAGGCCTTTCTCTTCTTTCCCTTCTAAACACTCCTCAGAAGGATAGCAGCGTCAACACCCATCATAGCTTCTGCAAGAGAGAAGAAAAAGTTAGCCACGAACTAAAGTGAGTGCAAAAGTAAAAAAGGAAAAGTAATGTGTGTGCCGAGGTGGAGGCCTATCAGGAGGACTCAGCCCAGCTTGTACAAGCTTTTCCTCAACCAGGAAATCTTTCATTTCAAGGCCAAGGTCCCTCCAAGAGTTGATGACCACCCTAGTCTAAGCATCCAGCCTCACTCCGGGGTCCTTAATGGCCACTCGCCAGTGAGTCGGGAATGGCCATCCTTTAGGATTCCGAACAAAGAAATACCTCCTCTTCCGGGCCGATACTTTGTTCGGGTTACCGAACAGAACCTTGAACCCAGGGCGAGGAGAGATATAATAGCTCTGTCGGGTGTCCCCGTGCAGGCAAGAAGAGTTTTTCTTGATGGAGTAAATCGAACTAAAGATGTCTAAGGTAAGAGGTTGATTATACTCGTGGAAAAGTGAGATCGTGCCAACAATGGTACGGATGGAGTTCGGGTGTAGCTGGTCAATAGTGATGTTAAAGAACTTAATGATTTATACGATGAAAGGGTGGAGCGGGAAGCGCAACCCAGCTACGAGCTGCTCCTCAAAAACCGTGAGCTCGTTATAACCGTGAACCCAAGGGTATTGACCCAAAGGAATACTGAAGACAAGGGTGTCAAGGAGACGGTAACGGGCTACCAAGGACAACAATCTATCCAAGGTCATCGTGGAACGACCAAAGTTGTCTGAATCCTGACCTCGAGAAGAAGATGGGACCCCCTCTCCAGAGGTCGGTCGTTCTACCTGAGGTTCGGGTTCCTCAAGCTGAGATGGCCCGACGTTAGGTAAAGGCGTTTCCCCTAAAAGGTGTAAAGAGGAGCTCTGGCCTCACTGGCGGGAGCCGATGACCGCACCTCGGCACCCTCGGGCTCACTAGAATCGCTAAGTAACCTATCTATTCTAGCACTAGACATATTGGACAGGAAAAGGAAAAGGGAACAACTAGTGAAAGAAGATGAACTCACCAAAAAGACGATAATGACCTCGGACACAAAGGGAAGAATGGCGAGCTGAAGGACTCCAACGCGATCTCAAGAGATCTCAATTACACAATTTATGGCGAAGGTAATGGGCCCTTCGGCCCTCTATTTATAGTCCACCACATTCGGCAATCAACAGTTGAGACATGTATGATCTAACGGCTCCCATGAAAATCGACTGTGCGCTACCCGAGGCCGAAATCGGTTGAAGGTGCCCTTTGGTGTCTGCGGAGTTTATAAACAGTGTGACGTTCGCGCGTGGCAGAAACGCGACCTGGGTCATTACATGGTTGAGCCAGATGGTTGAACAGACCCAACCAACGGTTCGCCCTCCAAATTGTCTAGACTTCGTGCCAAATCCACCTGGACTCGTCATGAACTCCCCGCACCGGGTTAGGACCCCTGGCATGAGGAGTGGGGGGCAATTGATGAAGGGTGATTTGGCACGACCTAGTAAGAAGGGGACACATAGATGCGATCTGCTCGAGGGGTGACAACTCAGCCAAATGAACCCATTTCGCAACATTCGGAGCTCGAGTATCCCGCCACCTCGGCCTAAAAACCACCTCGTGTAGAGACACCTCGATACCCATTCCAGTTTGGGGCTAAAGAATCGAAGTGCCAGTTCGGAGCTAATAATCCGAAACACCACATAACCAACTCCAAAGGCCTCCCCAACGAATCCCGTATTTCTCGGGATCATGATGAGACTTGTCCTAGCTCTGCCTGAACTGGAGTTAAATGATAAACCTTATCAACATATTACTCTCCTTCAAAAATGGAGCAAGCCTTATCTGCACAGCCCAGAGATCCCAAAGCTCTTTCGTAAGGCTCACGACTACTCCATTATATAAGGACATGAAACCTCAAGGCAAAGGTACACGTGATTATTTTACTCATTAGCATTCAAGCACTCAAGATTCAGCTTGCATTCATAGTATAAATACTAACTTAAGCACCGGAGTGACCTCATCGGGTTCTCTGATCTACTATTTTGTAGATTGGTCCAATTCGCTGCCCAACTGGAGTTCGGATCGTCTTCCAGCTAGGAGTATTTAGATCGTGCACCATTAGGTACAATATTTAATTCAATTTTGCATAAAAAACTAAAAAGAAATAAACTTAAATATTAATAGATATTTTAGTTTTATATATATATACAAACCAACTAAACTGATAAACCAGCCCTTCATGTTTGGATCGGTTTTGCTTTAGGGTCAATTGATTTCGATTTAGTTAATAAGTAAACTGACTAGGTCGGATACATTGAAGAAATTGACTCAAACCGACCCAACCCGACTTGTGAACACCCCTAGGCCTCAGCTCACATTTGAACCCCAACCATAGTCTCATGCATGGGGTCCATCTATTGGTCTACTTTTAGGTATTTATTTTGTCCAAGGAACATTTAGGTATTTATTAGACCTATTATAAAGCAAATTAAAGCTCCCTCTTAGTTTTAGCATATTGAGTGCAATTTAGGCATCTCCTTCAAACATGTATATAGGCCTATTACTCAAAAAGGATTATGGTCGTGTTTGGCATTGGTGTTGTTTGTTTGAGAAAATGGTGTTACATCGGTGCCACGCCATAAAAAGCGGTGCTTTAGAAAACCTCTTATTTGGCATCGTTTTTCCAAAAAAATAAATTGCTCTAAACCACACCTTAGAAATTGGGAAAGTGTGGTATAATGTCAAATTCAATGTTTTCTCAGAAAACAACTCGTTGCTGCCAATGATACAATGACGTGGCATCATCTTGAGTGTTGGATAATGTAGACCAATGTTGAAAATAGTTATACAGCACTAGTACCAAATAAAACCAGTGCTGTTTTCCTGAAAAACAATCTATGTGGCAGCATTGATGCCAAAAAAGAAGTCGTTTTCTAAATGGTGCAATAGACCCTCATGCATACATCACCATTTTCTATCTTTGAAGCAACGACATCAATGCCAAAACACCTACTATATAAGTACTAGTTCAAAATAAAATTACGCTTAAAATGGTGAGGTTTTAACCATTCCTAAAATTCCTAATGAAAATGAAGTTAGCTCATGTCCTTGAATCAAAATCTAATTGAATTTTATTACTAAAAAAAATTCCTAAGTCCGGACTCCTAAAATTGAGATCCCATGCTTAGAAAGTGGGTGATTCATCACCTCCCTTACAATGTGAGCTCAGTACTATGAGAGAGTGGATACCTTGGTTAAATGAGCAATGAACTGATCATAACCATCGTAGGGGAGAGAGAGGAAAAGAAATGAGGAACAAGACAGTGTATTGAATTCAAAAAGTACATTTCTATTAATATTTGTCATGTTCACGCTCAAAAACTCAACATACTGAGATACACACTATTCAAAAAAAAAAAAGGTAATTACATCAGGAAGAAAAAGCTCCAAGATTATTTAGAGGAAAATTGATGTAGAGAAGCTCGAAGCTTACTACTTGATCATAGGATTGAATCCCTCAACTAGCCCACTTTCCTCAGTCTGGCCAACAACTACGCCCTCTTCAACCTTGTTGATCCCCTCTCCTCTTGGTCCTCATGGCTAATTCTTCAAGGAAAAAGGGGTCAAAGTCTGCAATGGTCTCCGCTAAGCTCAGACTTAAGGGTCCATTTGTCCTAATACTTCACAAAAAAACCACCTCCCTTTCATTCCATGGGTCGAGGAGGGCTCTTCGGTTGGGGTCATACGAGAAGAAAAATATTAATACCCGCTTTGGTGCTTATTTAGAGAAAGAAGGGTGTAGAAAATGTTGAAGGTCATTGGTAGCTCATGGATAAGGAGTCCGACAGCACGTCAAAAGGAATTTGGCACTAATTAGCACAAGGTGGTTTCTTAGCATGACTATTAACCTCTTGTCGAAGGGGAACGTAAGTCTGATGTTGAGGTTGCCATTTGCTTGGGTTATGGTTGAACTAGCCCCGAGTGCCACGTGTTACCTTCGTGGCTGCCTTATCATCTCGGCCACATCAACATCACATCACCTCCGTGGCCTGCCTTATTACATCGGCTACATTGGCACCACGTCATGTGGATAAACGCGACCAAGATAAGAAAACATCGTACGGATGAGGACAATTCCGCTGGAGTTAGGTTTTATCTCGAATACCTCGGTGAACAACCTCATCCCGACAATCTCAAAAGACCTCGACAGGCAACCTCTAACCGCTTTCTTGATTTTATATCTTGAAGTAAGGTTTCATTCTTCCACTTCGGCTCCGCCTAATTAGCAGAATTATCTGACTGCGACTTCAAATCGAACAACATCACTATCGTACATGTAGAACTTGCCTAGTCGAGGCAAATCAATGCTCTCTTCCTTACCTGGGCACTTGAACTTGTACTTTAGAGGGATGGAGTATTGCTCCCTAATCCTACTTATGTCCCTCTTACGCAAAGTCCAAGCAATATTGCCAAGACTAGTTGGGGCGGCCCGAGCTGGGACCTCCTTACTCAAGTGTTAATCCTTATTAGTGTAACCTGACAAATCTGATTAATAAGACAGGATTATACAACTTTTGGACTAATAAGGTTAACTAAAGAAATTTGTTTATATGAAGAGGTTGGTATGCTATGGTATGACTCCTCTTTTGATTTTTCTTTTATTAATCAATGAAAGTTTATTATTTTGTTGGTATTGGAATTTTCACATACTTCAAAATATACAAGCCAAAGGCAAGAAACTTGATATAACATATATGGAAATATTATCTAATTATGAAATATATTATCGTCCACAAAATGCTAAATAATGGCTGGAAGGTACTGAAATGTTATGTAATTAAATTAAAGAATGAAGTTATTAAATGATAAATTTTAACTAATAAATAATTAACTATATTTTGTTTAATTATTTGAGATGAAATAAATATATAATTTAGTTGTACAATTATTTATTCTTAACAAGCATTTTTACCCATCCAATTTAATTGTACAATTATTGATTCTCTTAAATATTTTTTTCCAGTGATTATTTATGAATGTATTAATCACTTCTTGATAAAGTTGTGTTATAATTTTTTACCTCAGTAAAATTAATTATTTATGTATATATTAATTCATTTCTCCAACTTCCAGTTATGACATTAGGAAAATAGTTCTCTTCAAATTTAAGTCTTAAAGATAAGTTATTTATGACATTGCTTTGTCTTTTGCTAAGTAACTATGATTTAGTATGTAAGATTTTAAAATAGTTCTCTTCAAATTGAAGTATACTCATTTGCTAAGATCCACATGCCTTGTTGGTGATTTGCAAAACAATGGTGGTTAATTAGAGTGCCTCTTTTTTACATGTCATGGTGGTTGGAATTTTATGATAATCCAATGATTTATATTAATCTTGAATGACTATGAAAAATTATATTATATATATTTGAGCTTGTCTAAATGGAATATAATCCTGCTAGTGAACAATCCAAAAGAAAAAAAAAATGACAATATAATAAACAATAATGCTCGTAATAATTTAATCCTATTCCCATCAAGGTTTTAAAAACTGACCTGGAACTGGAATCGTTTTGGTCTTTTGGTCACTGGTTTTCAGGTTGGCAGTTTGACCATTCAGTCCAAACAGATGGCCCGTTCCAACGAAAAATTAAAAAAAAATTAATTAAAATAAAAAACAACCATTGAACGGATCAACAATTCAACCGTCCAAATCAATGGGTCGTTGACTAATTCAACGTTTTTTGTCCAGAAACCGGATTTAAGGTAAAATGAAACCAGTTCTAATTGTCCGGGTTAACAGCAGTTCAAAAACATTGATTCCCATTCAACATTCTAACTTGTCAAAAGGCTAAGGACTGATAAAAAAGGATATGGGTCAAAGTGGTAAAAATGATTTAAGCTCGGCCTAATAATTTAAAATATAGATATATCATTAAACAGAATGGAATATTTTGTGAAACAAGATTTATCATTTATGTAACCAACCTCGAATGGTTGGGATAAGGCTTGGATGATGGTGATGATGATGATTCTAACACATTGTTGCTTAGTGTAGCTGTGATGAATTTATTAAATATACTTAATAATCTCTATCACATGCACCAAATTTGAACCCAATAATCTCTATCACAAGGTATATTTATCTATCTAATAATAATAGAGTTCAATAATACATACATACATATATAGTGGCATATATATATAATATAATATATAGAATTTTCACCTACAGCACAAGGAAATGAATAGAGAAAGCTAGCTATACTATTGATGAAGGTCTCTCATTAGGTAGACAGTCGGGATCTGCCATGGCATCTCTTTACTAGTAGATCTAATAATCAGTCAAGGCTTGTTATAAAGAAATCAAAGAAAGAAATGACTCTTCCTTAGAGCCCTAGACGTTTGAGATTGAGGCGTTGAGCATCTGTCTGGTCACTACTGTTTGACACGTTTGAATGAATGAATTGAAGGTACAACTCACTAGTCCAATGACATTACATAAATGTGAATGCTTGTACACATTCATATATAGGCCACAAATGAGAGAGAGAGAGAAGATTTAATAATAATAATTCCAATGTTTGGCCACAAGCCAACTTCGCTCTTATTAATGCTAACACGATTTCAAGTGGTCACGGACCCCATAGAACCTCCTCTTTCACATGATCCAAATGGCAGTCACGGACTGCTTGGATGGTAGCAGAATGTCGCTGCTGTTGCCTCCTTTACAAGTTGGCATTCCCTTACTAGTTTCTCAGTTTTGGTCTGGTGGGTCCACTCTATCTTATTTCTTACCTTCACCTCTTCACTGTCGGATTATTAGTTCCTTGGACCTTGTGCTGTGTTGATAGCATTAATCTACCTCCCTAGCTAAGTGGACAAGCAGCTACTCACCATGTTTTACCAAGAAATACAAAACCCTCTTCAGTCTTCACTTTGTGATGGCTACCATTTTTCCAATCCTGGCCCTAATCTAGGCCTCCTAATTTGATCTTTTATGCTTGTCCTTTTCAATGATTCTGATGCATGGAAATTGGAAAAGCAGGTTAGGATTAAGATTAATTATTGAAACTGGGTGTTTTAATTTCATCTTGGGTCTGATCTAAACAGGTTAATTGGTTGTATGAGAAGGATTTTGATCAAATATTGAGAATTGTTTCATTATAGAATTGATCAAATCAAAATGGGATTTTGCCAAATTAATAATGTTTTTTTTTTTTACTTTTTTTTTTGTTTATTTCACATAAGTGTATGTGTGGATGCCAAAAAAATGTCTGTATTGCATAAGAATCCTGTACTATTTGGACCACATGATGGGATTTGGCGGACTGTGAACAGATCACTCACTATTTGGATTTGATCCCAGTCCTACTTTGATTGATCGATCAAGCTGGATACTATATCATATAACAGAAATTTCTATGTATAAAGTTGATTTAAGTACTGTGTTTTCAACCAAAATTTGATTCTCTCAATAGTACATATTGGCTTAATTATATTTAATATGAAAATGCAATCTATATAATCAAAGGGCCAAAGATACACCACGTCAGCTCCATATACATGGGGTCCCACATATCAAGCTGACGTGGAATATCTTGGTTGGCCCATGCCAGTATAGTGGATATTCATGTATATCGCACACCCTTTCTCCCCATTTTCCTTTTCCCTCTCTACTGTGAGGAACAATTAAGAAACGTTTCCATATACTATCCTTTGCAGTTTTCAGTAACAAGCAAATGGTTAACTGAGAGCCCTGAAGAGCTGAGTCTCAGGCTGGGTTGTCGGTATTTTGGTCTCACTTGTCACTGCATGGGAGGAGGTGAATTTTGGCAATAACGTAGCAACCAAATGCACCCTTGTCAGGTTTCGTTCGGAGGATCTACTATTGGCCTTTTACTAGGGCTCTCTAAGAAAGTAAATTGAAGGTCAAAATTGATCATCATAAAGTAAAACATGTTTGGGTTAAAAGACAGTGCTCAAATAATTCTTGTCAAACTGTACTTCCAATCCTGTTTGCTCAGGAACAGGAATCCTAACTCCCTTGGGTAGAGGGGATTTTGGTCTGCCTAGCTTGTCCTTTGCTTTTCACAATATCTTTTCTTTTTTTTGTTTTTCTACTTTCTTGCTTCTCCATGGAATATTGCTTTTTCAAATTCAAAAGTTTCAGAAAGCCTTATCTTGAGAAGTGGATATGTGAAGTGAGAACACCCCAGACTGCTTGGCTAAAAGCCAAATAACACAAAAACATGGCCAACTGGCCATTCCAAGGCAAAAATCAGAGGATATTTCTGCCTTTTCACAGGAATGCTTTTCATTTAGCTAGGTTGGAAGAATGGTGATCTAATTGAAAAAGGGAAAAAAAAGGGCAATGTATGCTTAAATCAATTTCAAAAAAAAAAAGGTGAAATTAAGGCTGTTTTTTTGTTGCAGTGCAAATCTTGACCAGGTGCAAAATTATGTGGCTTGGTTTTGTTTTCATTTGTTTGTAATTATGATTTTGCAATTTTGCATTCCCATGGCCTGATACAAAATTCTAAGGTTTTTAAAACTAATTCGGACAACGAACCGGTTAGGGGTCCAGTTCCCAGGTTGAACGGTCTGACCATTTGAACTGAACAGTCGGACCGTTCTAACAAAAAAATAAAAAAAAATTTAGAAAAAAGGTTAAAACCGTTGAACGGTCTGAATGATCGACCACCCGGGTCAGCAGTTTGCTGAGCAAATCAACGTTTTTTCGCAAAAATCTGGTTTTGGGAAAAATGGACCAGTTCCCAATTTTTGACCATCCAGTCCAGCCGGTTTTAAAAACCATGTAAAATTCAAACCTTTTGTCTCCATTCCATCACAAAAACTGATGCAAAATTTGCGCACCACCTTCATCATATCTCAATTTTTTTTTTATAACAAAAGTGAGGACCACATCATCTTGCATCCTGTCTCACTCCTCTTACCTCCATTATCTTTTATTTAAAAAGTGATCAATTCATTTTAATTACTTCATGTTTTACTCCTCACAAACAAACAGTAAGATAAAGTCAAATTTGAAACAAAAGTACATTAGAATTTACATTTGACTCATTTGCACTCCCATACATCTATACCAATGCAAACGGTAATTGCACAGCAAACAAACAAAGCCTAAAGAAAGAAAAAATAATGGAGTCAAGATTTAAGTATAACCTTTGGGTAATTTTTCAAATAAATGGTATTTCCATGGCTTCTTTTTAATGTTGCCAACTGAAGATTCTGTTTTATTGATTTTTGAAAGGTTTGCTTTATCTACTAGAGAGAGGTTAAATCAAAAGTAATTTGGGTGGATTCAAGGTAGAATTATTTAGGATAATTAGTATTATTATATAGGGCTTATAGATTGCCATAACTCAAGATAATTAGGTTAATAACTTAGATCTAAAGATAATGAACAGTGGCTCACGTTGACAAATGGAATTGGATCTTTTGCCTCAATTTAAGGACATGTTTTGGTTCAACTTTCATTCTGTCTCATTCTTTTTAATAATAAAATTTTAAAATTGACAAAAATAGATAAAAATGGTAGAATGAGAAAATATTGTTACAAATCAAATGTTTTTTCAAAAAAAAAAAAAAATCTTTTGTGACAATAGTGAGAATAAATTTTGAATGCTTTTGGTTACAAATTTTATTTTCATTTATTTTTTTATCAACTAAAATAATAAAATAGGTATACATACAGTACTCATTAGCAAATATATAGTGGAAACAAGCAAGACCAATACCAACAAAACAGAAATCGACCTTGTGGACCCCACATCAATAATACAAATATAAAAAAGAAAAAGAAAAACAAGACAAGAAACTATAAAAGCTTTTGCATTTGAGTTCATAGAGAAAATATAAAAGAAAATTTGAAGAAAGCAATTAGCACCTATTTAAAACTAATTAAAAGGAAATTAGTTTTCTGAATTGAGTGGGGAGTTGTGCAAATGAAGAAAAGAGCTTGGAACTTCCGAATAGAAATGGAATTTAAAAATTGTAAAATTAATAACATGAAGAAGAACAAAATGTTAACAATTTCATCAAATTAATAATAGTATATTCAAAAAACATAATATATTAAGAAAGTCATAAAATATAATAAATCATCATGTAATCGTGTCTTGTATTGCTTCTTTTAAAATTTCAAAGAAGCTTTGTGCCAATGTGCCCACTGGTCTACGTCTCAAAAACTATCGGCATAGATTTTTACCAATGGATAGCCTAGGGGTGCAAATGGATCCGATCCTATTTGGTCGGATTCAGATCACCCCCTATCCGATCCGATATATATAATGCATACATATGTTATTTATTTATTTATAAATATATTATTTATATTATATTTTTATAAATTTGTTATATTATTTATTTTTTTTATAAAAACATATATATATATATATATATGATGAAAATATTAAAAAATACTTGTATTTTTTGTTTTTATTTTATTTAAGTTAATATTTAATAATTTACTAATTTTTAAAGAATTATAAATCGAATCGGATCAGATCCAAAGATCCGACTTACCAATAGGATTTGAATTCAAATCGAGTCCTATCAGATCGAATCGGATTCAAATATACCCTGATTCGAATCCAATCCAATCCATTTGCATCACTAGGATAGCCATATATATATTATATAATTAATGTAGTAAAAATAAATAGACAGAATGAGAGATTTATCCTTTATAAAACTTGAATAGATAGATACATACTTTGGGAAGGATTTTGATTGTAGAAAGAGTTGTTGAGGCCTTAACACAGTTCAAACAAATTGAAGAAACCCTAATCTATAATCGATGGAATGAAAGGTCAGAGCATCTCTGAGCCCTTGACAGTCGACTCTCATCTCTCTGCAATCTAGAGATGTTTGTAACTTGTAAGATCGATATCACAATCATGAGAAGCTGCATCTAGTTTTGTTCCAAGTGGTTGAAGTTGAACCGAACCTTATAGCTCCAGCTCACTAACCGCCATCGCCATGTGACATGCAATTGTTGATCTGTTAATGTTTCAAAAAATATTATTTTTTTAAGCAACCTTGGGTGTCTTAAAAAATAAGCTTTCAAAGTACAAGTCCCGAATATCGGAAGATTCGTGACAATAGAACATGGGGAAATTTGAATGTTTGATACAAATAATACTATTTTAAGAGCAATGTCCAATGCAAACATTTGTACCCACCTGAACAATCTCTCCTAGGTCTGCAAATTGAAGTAAATAAAAGCAATTAATGCTGTAAAAAGCCCTTAATCAAATAAGTTACTAATTAGTACAGAGGCACTCAAAAATGCTTTTGATTTCAAGCTGACTTAAGGGGTGTTCTCTCTACAAAATCAGGTTGTTTGAAAACAAATTGATTTTTAAAATATACTCCTGGACTTCTGCTTTCAAGAACTTGTTTTCATTTGATTATTTAAATCAACTTGCTTTTTGTTTGTTTGTTTTTTCAAAACAGAAACACTGTTTAGAAACCTACTTTTACCTTTTTTTTTTAACTGATGTAGCAAATTTCAAAAACAAATGAGAACAACAGATGATGGAAACTGAAAATGAAGCATTCTGTCTGTTTCTTTCTTGCATTGCTGCAAGACATGCCCATTGATCAGATCATCCATCCAGGTCAGGTCCCAGCAAAAAGTTACTTAATCCACACAAGAAAATTAAGTAGTGCTGCAGAAGGTCAGGAATATGGAAGTAAAACCAAACCAGTTTAGGTTGGGTCGACCCCTTTTGTTGAACCGGATCACATGGGATCCTAATGGTGTCAGATCAGATGGATATTTGCCAATATAAGGGGGTGTCATGGGTGTATAAACTGTAAAGTAGATTTGAATTCAACAACAGAGAGTCAGAGAAGGGAAGGACCACCCTCATGTGAGGGAGAGGTCCCTCCTTGATCAAGATTCCAAAGAGCTGAGAGAGAGGGGTTTGAGTAGTAACCCTACATTTCTACCTATGGCTGCATGCAAATGCAAACATAAGCAGCAGTTCCAAAGGGAGGGAAGAATATTTGGATTGTTGTGCTTATTGGGCTATGGCCCAGCTCTTGTTATAAGCATAATACATGAGGTGTGTGGTAGTTCATCACATCCAAGAGAGAGAGAGAGAGACTCTGCTCATTGTATATATTAAACCCATTTTAAATTGAACCAATTTGGTGGGTTTAAAGATATGGTTGCTCCCTTTGAGATACTCCTTAATTTGTGTGTACTGAAGAATTTGTACATTTGGTGGGTATGTCTCAAGAAGGTTGCAACTGGGTTCTTCAATTTTGTCTAGAGAGAGAGAGAATGGCAAGGAAATAAAATAGTAAAATGTATTTTTAATAAATGGTGAATCAGTTGTCATGTACAGGTCTGGTGTGCAAGCCTATTCTCTCATCCATATGAGTTTTGTGAGTTGTCACCAAATTTATACAAATAGAGGGCTTTGGGATGTGATGCAACTACTATTTGCATTGGTCAATGGACAATTGATGTATCCCTGACTCAATGTTCACTTTGTAAATGTCTAGTGTTGGAATAAATTTCAATTTCTGAGATCAATTCAATCGTTGTAAATAAGGTTTCAACGGAGCCGTTTTGGCTATAGCATGACCTAAAAAAATCGAATCAGAAATGAAATCGTTTTGACCATTGGTTTTTAGATCCGATCATTCAGACTAAAATTAGGTCAGACGATTTTGAGGTCAAAACCAGACGACGATCTCTGATTGGTTTTGGGGTCAATTAGTTCAATTGTTCAATCCGGTCTGATTTTCAAAACCATGGGCCACTGGTTTTTAATGAATACACTATATGGTTTTTAGCAATGCCATGGATCAGAAAACACTCGCATTCTATGTAGAGATGATCTCCATCACCATCATGCACCTCTACCATCAGACCTAACTAAGATAAGTTTAACTTTTATACTTTCATATCTTTTGAAGTATATCTAACAACATGGCATAGGGTCCTCTCATGTGTGTGTAGTAAGTAGGGGGAAGAAAAATGCCAATGTGAAGGGGAAATCTCCAAATTTTCTTTTTTTTTTATTTACTTTTTGTTTAAATAAAATATTTAATTAAAAACAACTTTCATTAAGTATAATATTGAAGTTTAGTTAGTTTGTTTAATTTTAACATATGTTTATTTTGTCAATTGAATGGTTATATGGATGAATTTGATGATTAAGTGTAAAACGAGTGATGTAAAACTATCAAGGCACTCAAAAAAGAAAATATGTCAATCGGAAGGTTATTTGGATTAATGTGATGAATTAAGTGTAAAACAGGTGATAGCAGGTGATGTAAAACTATTGAGGCACCCAAAAAAATAAAGTTAGAAAAAGAAAAACTTATGGTGACAATTAGTAAATGTCCCCAAAAGTCAAAATTAATACTTTTGGTGACATTTAGTAAGCGCCAGTAAAAGTATTGTCAAAAGTTAGAATCAACACTTTTGGCGGTGTTTATAAGCATCACCAAAATAACACTAAACAAAACTACTTTTGGCAACATTTAGTTGGGTTTTAGAGGTGTTTACAAACGTTACTAAAATTTACACTTTTGACGGTGTTTAATAAACATCGTCAAAAGTTGCGCTAAAGGACGGATTGTTAGATAGTGTATGCCCTTAGTTCTAATAGAATTGATGTATATTAATTAATACAGATTGATATATTTCTGTGCATTACTCATTAAACTAAACATTTATGAGAGGGTTGAAGCAATATTGGTTGAACTGCTTTAACTGAGCTTATTTGAAGAAGCCACTAATGTTGTGTTTGGTTTGAAGGAAAAAGTAGGAAAAGGAAGGCAAATGTAGGAAAACCTTTACAAATCTTGTATAGATTTTCCTACATTTCCTTTTCTTACATTTTTCCTTCAAACCAAACATAGCCTAAAAGAAGCTTCATCAGAAAATCATGTTTTCGGCTTTTAGACAATCATTTTGGGCTCTATGGGGTTTCAGCCACATAATTTATAGGCTTTATGGATGAGGTCCACCCCACAAAGCTATAAGCTGCTATGTAAAAGCCCTCCCCAAATGGGCACTCAAAGCATTATAGGCATGCAATTTGAAGGTCGATCATGTCCCTTGCATGCTTAAGTTGCCAAATCTGCTCTTCTCTGAAACTCTCGGTGGTATGAATAAGGGGTTGTCAATGACTCAATTGGATTGGATTTAGTCCAATCCGATCCAGTCCAATGTGAGTCCATTACAAATAGACCAGGTCCAATCCAATCCAATAAATATTTTGGACCAGTTCAATTAATTCATTTTAATTTAGATTGGTTTCAATTCAAATCCGGTCCATTGACACCTATATTCTTAACTTATATTAATGGATTGAATATTGGCTCAATCCAACCGAATCCAATATAAATTTATTATGAACGGACCAGGTCCACTCCAATCTAATAAATATTTTGGACCGGATTAGTCCAATTCAATATATTCTGTTGGTCCGTCCAATCCATCCAAATCCCGTCCAGTCAAACTCACTAATCACCACTCCGACCAACTCACTAATCAGAGGTCTAATTGCGAGGAAAAAAGAAAAAAAAAAAATGAAGATAAGCAGATGAGGTACAATGCATACAAAGTAGAACAGGTTTGGTGTATTAAAATAGTACTCAAAGTCATACTTGTCAAAGTGCATTTGCAATCCAAATTGGCCTGGACGGAAATCCACTTGCACCAGCTTTTGTAGAACCTGCTTGTTGATTGCATTTCAGTTTCTTTTGTTTAAGACTTCGAGGTAACATTTGCTTCTGGGAGTGAAAAAGTTCAAGGAAAAAGACAACAGGTTCCCATAACCATTACTGAAAAAGTGCAAATACAAAAGAATGCCGAATAATTTGAAAAAGGGAAAGATGTGCTCTAAAGTAGACAAGAAAAGGCTGTGTTTGCGGTGCAAATCTGAATCAGATACAAATTTTTCATTCAGTCCAATTTTGCATCCATTTGTTTGTAACTGATCTGCACTCTAATTTGCACTTATTGACGCTAAAAATTTTGCATCATAAAAACTGATACAAAAGCCGTACCACTTTCCTTATACCCCAAGTGTCTCTCATATAAAGTGGGACCACATCATCTTACTTCTTAACTCACTCCTAAATACAAATAAACAAGTAAAATCAAATGTGAAGTAAAAGTAAACCAAAATTTACACTCTCATGCATTAAAATTATTTTAATGCAAACAAACTTCAACACATCTTTGGGAAATCATATTGTTGATAGGTTAGCCTCTTCCGAATGAAAGAACTTTGGAAAAGGTTCGCCTAGCACCTGTAAAGTATCAAGAATTTCATTTATTTGTCTGAGGGTTACATCAATATATATAGACCAAGAGATGGTAGAACAGATCAAATTAAATTTTGTCTTGGTCTAACTCAAACACTCCAACTTTATCTTAACACAATCACATACATCTTGATCTTATCTTATTCCGTGATACGCCCCCTCAAACACATGAGGATTAAGAATCTTCATGGGTTTGATTAAAAAAAATAGTAAAAAAGAAAATAAAATTGTTATAATGTGATGATGTCAAGTGACCTTTCTGATGAGAGAGAGAGAGCCTTTATGGGCTGCAATTGGAAATTGTCAATGGGCCAACATGGGACAAATTGAAAATGGGCCAAAACAAGTCACTAAGAAACCCCAACAAGTTCAAAGGGGCCAATAAAAGATCACATTGGTTTAACAAAATGCCTTAATAGGCTAAACTGAAAATGGGCCATTATGGGCCAAGAAAATGAGCCACTATGACCCTAAGAAGTACCTCGATGGATTTCTCTTTCGGCTGATAAGAGAAATGAAATAGGCAATAGTGGTCCAAAGTGTAGAAGAGCAGCAAGAGAAAATGGGCCATTACAAGCCTCCTTATGCTCATTTCTTTTGCTCTTTGGATTCCTTCCAAAGCCCAGAAATCTTGGCCATGAGAGAGCCACCTTCACCAATTGGGCCTGAGAAGATTGCTAAAACATTCCTATCCTCATTCCTAAAGACTCCCCCAATACCAGAAATCTCATCTTTATTGCTTTTACCAACCAGCTGATTTCCAATTGAGCATGACATTAGAGAACTCTTGATATGGGTAATGTCTCGGAGGCTCATAGTAAGCATGAACAGATGGTTGGCCGTCCAGGAAATTGAAATTATGCTCTAAGGGGGTGTTTTTTTTTTAATTTTAAGAGGAGGGAAAGTTGGTCAATGAGATTTTTACGACTAAAATAGTCATTACCTTATTAACTTGAGAAATAAAAGAACATGTTATATGAGTAAATGCATTTACTTGGATAAGTAACTTACCGAAAAGTGAACATGACCTAAGGGTGAGATAAGAATAAGGTGGGAGATAGTTAATGATGTTTTTGTTTGCAACATGAAGATTTTTCCTATATGATATGGAGAAGGATTGGTAGGGTGTCTTAGTGAAAGAAGTGATAAAAGGAATAAAAAATAGATAATGACAAAATAAAATAATCTAAACTATATCATAATTGTTATGCATTTGTTATTAAAAATCAGTACATTATTATTTTATGACGTGTTATGGTGTGCTTTTGTAAATTAGGAGATTTTTGATGGGCGTAAGGCAAATTAAAATATATTGATGGGATTTATGTTAAAAGGGTATGTGGATCATATGGTCTAATCTTTTTTGGGTATTGTATCATTTGCGCCTTTGTGCTCTCAGGGCTGTACTTATTTTTTTTTTTTTTTGGGAAATTTCATTTTAGTACCCTAAACTTTGGGGGTAGCACCAAGTTAGTACCCAAATTTTTAAAAAGTGTCAAGTTGGTCCAAAATCATTAATGGACGTTTTAAGTATCATATAAAAGGAAAAAAAATACACTTAATGGACGCCAACTGTCAAGTTGGCCCTAACTGACAATGAGTTAATGCCAGATACCGGAAATGTCATAAATTGAAAGTTCGGGTACTGGATTATTGCATTTTAAAGTTTGGGAACCAAATTGTCACTCGAGCCAAAGTATAGGGTACTGATTAGGAATTTTCCCTTTAAAAAACAAAAGAAAAAAACCAAAATCAACATGTAAATAAATCTTAAACTTTGAAGACTATAGAGTTAAAAGAAAAAAGTTATAAGAATACTTTGTATACATGAAGGGTATCATGACCCAGCTGGGCAGGTTAGCCAAAACTCGAACCTGACTTGGGTTATAGAATCAAAACCCGAACCTGACTCAAATTACAGAATCAAAACCCTAACCCAACCCTAAAACCAAATATGCCTGACCCTAACCCGACCCTTTAAAATCGGGTCAAGCCGAATTTACCATTTACTTTGGCCCATTGGCATCCCTGGCAGCAATCCAAGCTGTCGAATTTGTACAGCCAAGTTTTCCTGAACTAAGCCAGCGAAACTGGTCACAACTCACAAGTAGATCCGATGGCCGATGTCGAGCTCCCAACGTCCACCCGACCCTATGACAATGGGGCATTGTTTGTTTTGTTGGAAACCTCACAACTCACGAGTAGACCTGTTCATGGGTCAGGTCGGGCCGGGCTCGGGCCGGGCTTTTACTCTTCATTAACAGAAAAATGTTAGGCCCGAGCCCGGCCCAACCAACGGGCCTACAACTTGGGCCCAAGCCTGGCCCTGATAAAAAGCCCGAAGCCCGAGCCCGAGCCCGAAGCCTGACCTGCGACTTCAATAGAGCAGATTGGCTTGCTTTTCTGATAACTGATTAGTGTTGTTTCTCTGTCTTTCTCGTTTAACAAGTGAAAGAAGAAGAAGAGGAAGAAGACAAACATGCTTACCGTCAGATTTTTTGCTGCCACCGACTAAACATTGTAATAGAATAAAGTGGTAAAGAGAACTCATCGCCACCATCGGTGATTGTATTCGTCAGAGAGTTTGGGGTGAGTCGGTGACTATGGTTTGTGAGCTGCGAGCCTGACCTGTGATTTTGACAATGATCAATTCGCGTCTGTTGTGGCAGCCTGAGAGTGTGAGGATGAGAACTGTGGAGTGTGAAGGATGTGGAGATTGGAGAAGGGTTCGGCTGGAAAAAAGAAGGGAAAGAGACAAAGAAGTGAAAAAAAAGAGGGGTACTCGAACTGACTAGGGTTTTTACTTAGGTTTAATTATAGGTCGGGCCAGGCTGGGCTCGGGCCAGGCTATTTTGGCAAATCCCGAACCCGGCTCGAATTTTTTGCGGGCTGGGCTTTTTGGCCCAAGGTTAAGCCCGCAGGCCCATATACCTGTTCAAGCCCGTCCGGGGGCCGGGCCGGCCTGTCGGGCCACCCGGCCCATGAACAGGTCTACTCACGAGAGAAAAGATATTCTAGTTGGAAGGGAAAATAGTAGAAAAGAAAGGTAAGAAAAGGCCAGGAAAATGAATTCCGCGAATGGTGTGATGCCATGAACGAGAGGCCAAGAGGTGAAAACCGGCGATCTCTCTCTCTCTCAAAATCGCTGCAACTTGGCGCTCTATGATAAACTCATTTGCTCCTTGTATTATTCTCTCTGTAACATTCTCTCCCTCCTCTTATCTTAACCATTGTTTTGTATCTCATTTTCTTTATTCTGAATTCTCTTCTGGTAGGTAATTCCATTTTGGTTGTGTCTAATTTGCAGGTTTGCAGCAACTAAACCATCTGCAAATTCTCCTCCTTTGATGTCCGTTGGTTACTGCTACTCGTTTTCCAATTTGTTAACTCGATTACTTTCTGGTTCATCTTATCTGTGAATTTATGACATTTGATTGATGCATGCTCTCTACTCCGTTAATTACCCATGAGTAGACCTGTTCATGGGCCGGGCCGGGCTTTTAGTGTTTATTAACAGTAAAATAATAGGCCCGAGCCCAAGCCCGGCCCGACCAATGGGCCTAGAACTTGAGCCCAAGCCCGGCTCTGATAAAAAGCCCGAAGTCCGACCTAATAAAAGAAAATCAAAATTTTCACATTATCTATTTTAATTCAGATTTTTTTTCTCCTGTTTAAATGAACAATGGGCCTACAAGTGAATCAATAACCTTTTCAAATCAAAAAAAATTATTCAGATGGACATCACATAGGGTTTTAACTTAGGTTTAACTATAGGTCGGGCCAGGTTTACTTAGGTTTAACTATAGGTCAGACCAGGCCGGACTCGGGCCGAGCTATTTTGGCAAAGCCCAAACCTGACTTGAATTTTATGCGGGCCAGGCTTTTTGGCTCGAGATTAAACCCGCGGGCCAAAAAGCCTGTTCAAACCCGTTCGGGGTCAGGCCGGGCCGGGCCGGGCCGGCCCATCGGGCCACAAGGCCCATGAACAGGTCTACCCATGAGTGATTAAGATCTGTTGCATTTTAGTCACAGTTTCTGCTTGGTAGAACTCTTAGAGATTAGAAATACTGGTTGGAGTTTTTCTTTTTATAACTAATCATGATTTTCCCCTAGTTCATTTGAAATTCTATTTTTGCCTCTTGATTAGTTTGCTCCGTTGAGCTGCAGGATTGCATTTGTTGGAAAGTGTGCCTTAGCTTTTGGAAAGTGTCGGGTGGCTCAGCTGATAAAGATCGTTGATGATTGGAGGATTTAGTTCCCACTGAGGATTAATTTGAGTGAAAATAAAACAGCTAGCCCCTTCGTGAAATCCTAATAAACATCTTATCTGATTTCTTGCAATAGTATTTATTATTTAATAATCATGCAATAAATGTTTCTATCTTTCATTCAAAACCCTTTCTTTAAAAGACGTCAGGGAGTGTTGTTTCAAGATGAACATATCCTCTCTAGTCTCTATTTCTTTAGCCTTAGTAGTGTTTCCACCTATGGTTCAACTTTCTTAACTTTTTCTTTATGTTCCTTTTGAATGGCGGGGTTTTTTTTTTTTGGGGGGGGGGGGGGATCTGATAAAAGTGGATTCTGTTTCCTTTTTTTATTGCAGTCATTAGATAAGGGCTGAATTCCAAAATATTGTAGATTTTAAAGGGAAGAACTCTTATGATTATAATGAATTAAAATTCCTTAGAGGGAATTGTTATTTTATAACGACTTTCTTAAGAAGAAGGGGGAGATCTTTAATGTCCCATTTTCATTTCTGCACCTCAATGCAAGAATGTCTATTTGCTTCCATGTTATTTCATTGTCTTATTAATCACCATATCATCATCAGGGGAATCAATCGTCCTTCTTTGCTTGTTCATATAATTTAGGTTCAATTATTGAATATGAATTTTATTTAATCTGCATGAATTTAGATATCTAAAGTTCAAAGTGGAATTACAATTCTGCAGTGCTTTCCTTCTCATCTACCTTACTCTCAACCTATTAACTTTATACTTATCCCCAGTGTGGAAATTGGAATGGGGGACAGTTTTCCTTTGAAGTGTAAGCAGAGGAGGACCTCAGCTAACCGGGATTTCCCCAAGGATTGTGGACGGTTTGCATTGAGAACTATAGGAGGATTGAGAGAATGTGATGCGATTGCAATTGAGGAGTCAATAATTGGGGTAAACAGCACTGCCATTTTAGAACTCAACCCTGCCATACAAGCCTCTGTAGTTTTTTCTGAGTTGGAATATCCTGAATTTTCAAAAGGTTCATTTCACACAAAACCCTCCAACTTGATGAAAGATGTGAAATCTGAGGCTGCAAAATCATTTGAGTATCCAGATGAGGTAGAAGCACCTGAATCAAGAACTGTAGAGCCTTTGGTGCCAAAGGCTCTGGATAAATCAAAATTACTTGATATGTCAAAAAATTTAGAGCCTCATGCCAGCGGTCTTTTGGGATTGCAGTCACTTAAAGAGTACCAGCATCAGTCTTTTATTGCTAAAGATGAATCTAAGGAGATTTCATTACAAGACTACTGTCAGATGATAATCTCAGCAGAACGATCTTTTCCACCAGCTTGTGGTAGAAATGCTCCACATATAAACTGGGAAAAGAATACCTGAAAATCATTGCTTCTTCCAGAAGCAAGAGCTTCATCAATGGAAAGCATAGTGGAGAACAAACTGGAGAGAAAGAGCAAGAGGGACATGTAGCTAATAGCAAATTGATAGATAATGTTACAAAAGTAGTTGCAGAAAAGGTTCAAATTAAGTCCAAAGGTAATGTTGTCAAAGAAATGCATGACCAATTTCAAGTCACTACAGCTTCTGATATCAGGAATGATGCCAAACAAAGCAGAGTTAAAATTCAAGTCGGAGATTCTCAGAACAACAAACTGCAGAGGAATCTAAACAGGGAAAATAAGGATCGAGTTCAAGTTAGTAAGTTGAAAAGAAAAGATACAAAAGAAATGAACATGAGACTCCAACAGAAGAGAGAACAACTTCATTCTCATTGTGTTCCCCAGTAAGTGGTTAAAAAGGTTGAGAGAGAGAATGGGTTTTGGGAGGGAAAAGTGGGGAACGAAACTGTGGGACATGGAAAGGACAACCATTATAAGACAAGGTGTTTGGAGAATAAAGATGAGAGTAGTACGATAAATCAAATTCAAGAATGATAGGGTGATTGTGCAGGCTTTGATGGCTGCACCTTACTGTCCATGGAGAAAGAGAAAACAGGATTTAAAATCTACCCAGACAGACGGTACAACCTAAAACAATGGAAGACAAATGGTGTAAATGGATTATTCTCATGGTCATCAAATAAAGTTTACTTCTGAAATAAGAATGTAGGTGTCACTTGTGTGCAACTCATTTTAGTTTCAGAGTTGCTCAATTGTGGACACATGAGATGTCACAGTGACAAGCACCTGGATTGATTCACTGATGGATCTGAACCAAAAAGAAAAATGTAAAGTTCATTTAGAAACTAGTCATTTGATATCTTGATGTGTGGCATGTGTCTTATTTTCTTGGTGGAACGTGGAACCTCTATTCTGTATCTACCGGACAATGGTCCTGATTTTGTTTATGATAATATGCATGGCTCTAGTTTATTAGGAGGATATTTCAATGACTAATATTTAGCTCTGAAGCTGAATAAAACATCTAAATTGTAAAAGTTGGGGTCGGAATGGAATTTGAACCCCCACCACTACATGCTTTGCCTGATTGTTTAAATGCATGGGCTCTAAATTTTAACCTTTAGACATTTTCTCTTTTTAAAGCATATCTATCAAAAAATAAAGATAAATAATTTCTATTAACTTCTTATTTATGAATATTAACAATAGTTATATTTTTTTTGGTTCAGTTAACAAGAATTATATTGGTTTCCTAGAATTAAGATACTTGTTCATATTTTTCATTCTATCATTTTTCACCATTTCTCAAACGTCTTACAGTAGTTGTGGACCTTGTGGCTATTCACACCATATGTCCTAATTTTACACCGTATCTTAACATATCCAAAACTCCTTTTACAACTGCATTTCCTATACTTTAAACCTTGACACTCTCACCCAAATGATGGTGGCTGTAGTGGTTGCAGGGACTGCGAAGAACAAACTAGAATTAGAGATTATCTAACAGTGGTAGTTGTTTGACTTGTTTCCAAACAAGTGGTTATTGCAGTTGCTTTTGATCAGAGATAGTTGCAACCGGTAGCGGTCAAATAACGGTAGTTGCATCCCACCAAGCAGTGGTTGTGGTGAATGCAATCAGCAGTTGTTGCCTTGCCTGGCTAATGGTGGTGGTTTCTTCTGATCAAGCAGTGGTTGCCTTAATTGCAATCAGCAGTGATTGGAGGCTTACCTCAAGAAGGTTTACAAGACAAAGGATCCAGAAGATCCAAACCATTTTAGATTGAAATGCCTCCATTTCTAAAGCACGAGCAGCGACATTGTGTCCTGCTCATGGTTTTAGATTAAGAGATGGAAAGTATGTGCTGCCTTCCTAATTTGCTTTGTCTGACTCAAGTAGAATGCAAGTTTTTGTATTTCAATTGATCTTGATTCTTGTTCATATATCTAGACCGGTGGAATAAAGGTCAGTTAAACTTTCAAGTTTTAACTTGGGTTCGCAGCAAGCAAGCGACACTTAGATGGAACCCCTTGCACTAAGCAGCAGCTGATTCTATTGTAAGTGGAGTTGCCTTCGTAACAATAATACAAACACGCACAAACTAGTTGAGTAGCACCTACATTTTGCACACGCCAGAAGGAAAAATAATGGTGAACTGGACATGAGGCCAAGTAGCAAGAAATCGGCATATCTATCTATATGTAGTTGGACCATGTTGGATTGCTGGGGTTCTAATATTCTTCTATTAGAGGCAAGGAAAGAGAATATTTATATTGATATTTCCTGTTTCCATCCTTGTATAGAAAAAGTGCACTAAATTCATCCATTTAATAACTTCCAAGACAAGTGAATTCAAAACTGAGGAGATTTTCTCTTCAGATAAACAACCACTAAGAGGAGCCTCAAAAGAGTATAAACTGGGAAATTTTCCACATAGTATGCAATATCCATAGATGAAAAAGTAGTTCCTGGACAGAAGTCAATACCCGAACCATTACTCTTGCTGTGTTGGAAATGAGGCAGAGTGGTGATGATAGAAAACTGCCAGATTGAGCGAGAAATTAAAAAGGAAGAGTGAATAAAGGAGGATTTAAAAGAAGAGATGGAAAAACTACTACAGAAAGTGTGAAGGAGAAAAAGAAAGATGAGTCGACACAGCAAGGAAAAGACAGCTATGGTGCGTTCTTGACTCCCTCTTTAAGGACTTCTCTTTCAAGGTAAAATGTGAAAGTGCTGTTGTAGAAATCTAAATTACGAGCTTTGGAAGAGGAAGCAGAAATAGATGATGGACCCATTTCAGCTCTTGATGAAAGCATTCAAATACAACCACCCAACCAAATACCTCTCCCTTTTGAATGTAGCCAGCAAGAGCCCGAGTTCTGTTGTCTTCAAGAGGGTAAAGAGCAGATAAAGAGAGCTGTGAAGCAGGACCATTTTAATAGTAGATCATCAGGAACTGGGACAATTCAAGGCAGCTTTGATTTGCTGGACAGTGGTGCTGATAAGATTATTAACCGTTGTCACTGACTCTAGGTTCAACTTTGCAGATGGCAAGCTGCTCACAAGAATCTGAAATGCTACAGTTATGAGTGATCCACTTGACTTGCTCATACTCCCTTGCAATGAACTTGTTGATGCTCCCATTACTTGGTCCAACTGCCCATCCGGAGAAATAGTGAATCCTGATGGCAGTAGACTGATGTGAGATGGGTCCTCCCCACTCATTGCTATATTAATGGCTGTAAGATCCACAGGAGAATAGACAACCAGTGATCCTGATGAATCTGTACAACTTTCCTGAAGTATCAACATATTGTTCTGGCTAGCATTAAAAGCCTGTCGTAGATAATCTGGTTATTAGCCCACTACCGTGGCAGAATAATCAGAGACAAACCAAAGAAAATGACAAAATGGAAGCTCTAACTCTATGCATGTAGGCATTGTGATGAAAGAGCATACCCGAAGAACAGATATACAGTTTCCTGGATGTGATCCATTTGCAATATGGGCAACCTCTTGGACTGAGTTACCATTTGAAAGAACATCCCACTGATAAAATAAAAAGCAATATTAATATATGTGATAGTCATTCTGTTTTTAGGCATGTCAGAACATTGATGAATCAAAAATTTTCAATTCATATACACCTGAGCTCGAGTCCTCTCGTCTCGAAAGAAATTGAAGACATTTTGAGGAGAAACCGGAAGCCATATAGAGGTTGTGGCACTGAGGACCACACCATTAGGCTGGCCAGCTTCTGTACTCTTGTGAACAGTTACCCGAACACCAATGTCATTCAGTCCAGAAAGTGTAGTCCAACGGTGACCATTTGATGCACTTATGCTAGCACAAAAACTATTAATCATTCTCTGGGCAAGCTTCATCATGCTTCTCCTTCCTTCAGCTGAAGGGATCACTGCACACCAGCATCATAATTAATAACACAAATGTAAAATGTCAAAGGACTAATCCACCATTAAAATCTGATCAAAAGAAGATAAGTGATCAAAAGAATCTTATTTCATACCTCCTCCAAGATCTCGAGCAGAGGTAGATGTCACCATCTGGCAAGCAAATCTTTCACACATCCTCTGCAGTGTTGCAAGCCATCTTTCAGCTCCAAATGCCATCCCACTGTAAACTAAATCTCTATAAAGCCTATGAGTAGAGGTCTTCTCTTCCAATTCCATATGTTCCACCCAAGAGATCTATCAAAATATTTCTCAGAACATGGGTTTGCCAGGTTACAACTTGCTTGGGTGTGACAGGGAATGAACAACAGAGAACATGAATCTAATTAATTTTTACCTTGGAATATCCATTGGGCATGTCTTGAATCAAGCATCCAGAGGGAAGCCTTCGACAATGAGAAGATGAGAGGAATTGGTTTTCTCGGGAGGAATCAAAGGACACATCCACTATTGCCCACAAGCCTTGCTCAATTTGTTCACAATAACGGAGAAAGTAGAGTTCTCGAGTTGACACAAGAGGTGAGAGCACCTGCAATTCTGCATAAATCTGCATATACTATTTTATATCAGACTGAATCCTCATAAATTAGCAACCAAAAATTGTTACTGGTAAAAAGATACCAACCGAGAAATTATTCTGATAAAATAGAAGTGATGAACATACTAATAATTACCAGTTGTAAAGAACCACTTCGATTTCCAATCATCCCAGAGGAAAGTACTTCAACGGTCCTCGCCTTAGAGACGATAGTAGGGAACAACTCAACCCATTTGTTCTGCATTTAATTCAAGCATCATTAGATGAATGAGAACCGCAAAATTGAGTAATTATCCCTTTTGTTTATGAATTGGATTACAATAAAATAAAGGAACAGAACTTACCGAATTCATAAACATGTCAACTAATGCCAAACCATTCATAATCACCACACCTGAGTCTCTTGATGCCTCAATCTGAACATTGGGGTTTTTCATCCGATTAGGTCTTGGAAAAGTTCGTTCATAGTTTTCAAGGTCAAGAACATCCCTCCCGTCAGTTGTAGACTTCATCCACAAAGGTTCATCTGTCTGCAAAAGTCTGATTAATTCATCCAGGGCATTCGCAGCTATTTCTGCCATTAGTGGCTTGTCCATCTCCGAGATTACTACTGTCTGAAACGGAAACTGTGGAACTGAAGAACTTCCTGGAAGAAGATCAAGATCAAGAGAAGGCCCAACCATTCCTTGACCACCAAAACTCCCTACTGATAAATCCAATGAAGAAACTGGAATAGGTTGAATAGTTGGGAGTTGTGAAATAGGCCTTCCAATGTACTTTGCTGCAATGCTAGATACCCTATCAAGCTGTAAAAGTATCTCAAAGAAAAAAAGAAAATGAACAAAACAAGATCTAGAAATGAGAAAAATAGAAGCGATCTATGTTCCGGTCATCCAAATGTTACCTCTTCTCTCAGTCGGGCATTCTCCATTCGCAGCTTTTGTTCATCAAAATACATGTCATCCCCCACAGGAGGACCACCACATGATGGGCAGATTACATTCTTCAGTGCCTCTCTGATTGCTATGTTCTCACACCTGATCTTATCATTCTCTGCCCGAAGGGCACAATTATCCGCACGTTCATGTTGTGCCTGGAGTAGAATACAGAGGAGAAAAGGATACTGGTATATGAAGAATCATCCAATGGAGAACAATACAGAGGAGAAAAGGGCATACCACACTCCCTTAAGAGAAAAAAATAAGAAACAACTCTACCTTCATCTGTGTTCTCCTGTTTTGAAACCAAAATTTTATTTGGCGAGGCTCTAGCCCCAAATCCCTGCTTAGTTGCATGCGTTGTTTTTCATCTGGGTGGGGACACTCCTTGAACATCCTTCATCCCCATAAATAACAAAATCATTACCATCACAAGAATAACCATCATCAACATCAACAAAGAGAATATCATTACAGAAAATGACAAAACAAATAGCCAGTATATCCATTGGAATAATGTTTCAAATCAAGGTAAACCAAACCAAGAATATGGACCAAAAATAAGGTTGACATCAACAAAAGAAAACATGATAAAAGAGAGATGTAATGACATGATAAAGGAAACAAAGTTCTGAACAAGATAAGTACAGCAGGCCCCTTGTAATTAATTTTATATGAAAAATAATACCTTCCATCATTGTTTTGAGGAATTTAGAATGTACTATTAGATGTTAGAATAAATGTCCTCTATATGTATAAGGGTCATCTTAGTTTTAAAAAGCATTTTTAGAAATTAGTAACTTGGAATTGTAAATCATGTATAATAAAAGGAGAAAACAACTGAATAAACGCCAAATCTCTTATACACTTCCTCTTCCTCCATCCAAAATAATAAAAAATGAAGGAATTGGTTGGAGGTAGTGGCAGTTCAGATAGATATATGCAGATCAGAAGTCAGAACATCATTGAACACTTGAGGGAATTAAAAAATGGAAAGCTCAACAAGATCAAATGTATTAGTCCAAAACATAAATAGTTAACTGAAAAAATAGAAATAGGTTCATGCTTCAATCTTGTCGCAAGATCATGCATCACCATTTGCATATATTTCTAATTGTTTCTACAAAAACTAAAGCAGCACTACAAGGCCTATTATATTCTAAACAACAACAATAAGAACAATAGCAGAAATAACAATAATGTTATCCAATATATAACAGTGTTTCCTTACGCTTCAAGTGCCTGAATCTGACGAGCAGTGTGGCGATGGTACCGCTTCTTCCTCTGAGGATCAGATGCATCTAGGTCCTCACCTGATCCACTGCCTCTAGTGTCAGATTCCATTTTAAATGATCACCACCAGCTGCTCTTCTTTAGTTGTTGAGAAACCTGTTTTCCTCACATCATGATACCAATAAGAGCAGATCAAATCAATAAGAAAAGCATAAAAGAAAAATGAAAGGAAGGTTTTTGGTTCCCCCGTCAAATAAAAAGAGACAAGCAAAAAGTTACAAAAATAAAGGAAAAGAATTTTCTTTTTTTTTTTTTTTTGAGTTTCAGTTTCTCTCTCCATCCCATCCCCTTCCTAAGTTGGTTACGTGCACTGAAGAGATTATGCTTCATCTCTTATAACAAGCTTGCTAGTGAGAATCCTTATGCCAAATATTTTGATCTTCATACAAGTTTAATAACATACAGTGATAACCACGATTGGAACTTTCATGAACTCCCCAATGTGCCCAAAAGGAAAACATATTTACTCCTTTAGATACAATTTAGCTGAAAGAAAATTTCCTTCTTTAACTAGCAAGGGTTTGTAGGTGATAAATGAGATGTTTATGCAAACTATAAACTTGAAAGAAGAATTATAATTGATGAGGCAGAATGTTACAATCTGCCGTGGTCAGTGTCCATGAGAAATTACTTCATTTGATGCATCAATACATACCTTGTCAATTGCCATACCTACTTTGAGTTTCACACATCAATTAAAAAAATTATGTAAATGGTACTAGGAATTACATGATTCTGGCCCCATACTGGTGATGCTATATACAAGGAATAAACATGACAGAACAAAGGGTGACTAATCTATAATGTTCTTCTGTCCTTTCTAGATTAAAGGGGTAATATTTGAAGAAACAGAAATTTGTGGGATTAAACTCTGCTTTTGTAAATGCAATGTTTTAAAAACCGACCCATAGGCTGACCCATTTTTGCCTCCAGGTTGAACGGGTCAAACCATGACACATCAGCATATGTATATAACATATATAAATACCTATATAGGAATATATAGGTATAAACATGTATTATATAAATAAAATAATGTACAATTATATTCTTTTTTTTTTTTTTGAAGAATCAAAATAAAAATTTTCATTAAAGAAAAAATGATTCATACAATCCAAGGGGCGTCAAGATAACACCCAACACAGCCTTAACACATACAACCAACACTACAAGAAACAAGGAACTGATCAAGATTACAAGTCTGTAACTCAAGAAAATTCCAAAAGTTATCTCCCAATTCTGCTCTGATAGTCTGATGAAATTCTGGATGCACCAGAGTCCAATCGGACACCAAATTTTCAACCATAACTATCAACCTTCCAATATTCTTCTATTTATTCTCAAATAGTCTCCTGTTTCTCTCATTCCAGATAACCCAGCAGACTGCAAAAGGGATGCAACTCCACACAATCCTTGCTTTCTTACAACCATTAAATCTTGGCCAGGAAGAGAACAGCTCTTCTGTAGTAAGGCTGAAACACTCTTGTTCCAGAAAGAAAGGAATTAAATCTCCACATAAATTTGTCAATCCTGCAAGAGCAGAACAAGTGGTAGACTGTCTTCTCATCCATACCACAAAGATAGCAGAAGCCTGCCATGCAAAAACCTCTACTCTTCAGGTGGTCTGAAGTTAAAATGCTATCCAAGGACACTAACCAAACGAAAGCTTCCACTCTAAGGGGGATAGGGTTCCCCCACACTCCCTCCACTTGATCAGCTACCAGCTGCTCCTTTATCAGTGCCATGTAGAAAGATATCACAGTGAATCTCTTTTTGCACTCTTTACACCACAATCCCTCCCTTGAAGAGATAGAAATATTAGTTGTTGCAGATTTTCTAACAGCAGTAGACATTCTTCAATTTCCTTGGAATCTTTAGAATGACAAATAGTATGTTGGTAAGCTTGAGAGGACACTTTTAATAAGTGTTATTCTGTCCCCCTAAAAACAGGTATTTTGCTTTCCACTTCTCCAGTTTTTTTTCCACCCTTTCTAGCACTGGCCTCCACACCCCTACTTTAAAAATCTTGGACCCCACCAGGAGACCCAAATATAGGAAAGGTAATTTCCCTATCTGACATTCAAAAACTGCAGCACACTGTTCCAACACCTCTCTTCCTATTTCACCCACTCCGATTAATAGACTCTTGGACAGATTAACTTTCAGACCAGTTAACATCTCAAAGTTAGCCAGTAATGCCCTTAAACTCAGCACTTGATCCACTAAAGCATCGAAAAAAAAAAAAAAGAGGATGCCATCCGCATACTGAAGATGAGAAATGTAGGGGCCCTCCAAACCCACTCTAAAACCTTCAACCCAGCCCAGTTGAGAACCCTTCACCATAAGTGGATTCAACACCTCCATAACCAGAACAAATAACAAAGGAAAAATTGGATCTCCCTGCAGCAAACCTCTGGATGCTTGAAAGAATTCTGAAGAGACTCCATTGGGAAGTAGAAAAAAGAAAACTCAAGAGACACAAGAATACATCCAGCTTCTCCATTTTTCCCCAAAGCCCATCAAGCGCTATCTCCTCTAAGAACCCCATTTCACATGATCGTATGCCTTCACAATGTCAACCTTGCAAAGCCCATCAAGTGCTATCCCAGCCTCCCACTTCTCAGTTAGAATCAATACACTCACTAGCCACCAATACCCCATCCAAAATTTGCCTACCTTCCCCATAAACCATCTGGGTTTCTCCTACCACCCCATGCAAAACTGCTTTCAGCCTCCTTGATAAAACCTTGGCCAGAAGCTTACAAGGACTACTTATTAAACTAATTGGTCTGAAGTCTTTAACATTCACTGCCCATCCTTCTTTTGAATCAAAGAACAAAAGTGGCATTCAATCTTTTCTCCATATCTTTTGTGTCACAGAACTCATTGATCATTTGAACAAAACCTTCCTCAAAGAAGCCCCAACCAGCCTTAATGGAGCTAAAATTAAATCAACCAGGCCCTGGGGCTTTGTCCCCTTCAATCCTTTTCAAAGCATCTCTGATCTCCTCAACCTCCACCTTCCTTTCCAGTCAACTTGCTGAATTATCACTTAATGTCCTAGGCTCCAAACTCCCTGAGGTCACCCACCTCCAACCCCTTTCCAAAAACAGATTCTTGTAAAAGTCCACCTTTTTCTGTATCTCCTCCCATGAATCCGTCAAATCCTCTCCTACCTGAATTCTTGAAATGAGATTTCTCCTTTTCCTTACGCTTGCAAAAGCCCGAAAATATGCTGTGTTCCTGTATCCCTCCCTCAACCAGATTGCCCTTGATTTCTGCCTCCAACTCACTTCCTCCCTTGATATTAACCTCTCCAACTCCCTTTCTAGGGTTTCCTTCTCTAAGAGAGCCTCTCTCAAGAACTGCCCATCTTCTTCCAGCCTATCCAGCCTTGCTAACTTCTCCAAAACTTCTTTCTTCCTCAATTCTGATCTGCCAAACACCTCCATTCTTCTACCCCTCAGTTCTTCTTTCAAGAACTGAAACTTTCTCAATATTCTAAGAGCTGCTGAACCTTCCACCTCTCTTCAGCCCACTCCAAAAAATTTGGTTCTTGTAACCAGACATTTTCAAACTTGAAAGGTCTCACTCCATTCGCAGCTACAAACTTTCTTAAAATTATTGGTTTATGGTCTGACATCCTTAGTGCCAAAGCTTCCTGAACCACCTCCCTCACGTACTCCACCCAATCACCTAAAAGCATAAAAACCTGTCCAACCTTCTAAGGATTGCTGGAAACTGACCATTCAACCAGGAAAATCTTCCACCACTTAAAGGTGGATCAATAAGTCCACCTCCCTCGATGAAATCCCCAAATCTCCTCATCTCCAAAAGTGACCCTTCTGTTCCTCCCTCCTTTCATCTCACTCCTCCTTACTACATTAAAGTCCCCCAACACCCAAGGACCATTCCACAACCCCCTCAGCTCCTCCAACTCTTTTTTTTTTGGTTAATCAGCAATAACTTTTTCCCTTTCCCCTTTGCCCCCTTTTTTTCCCCAAAGTGCTGGTTGCGGGATTTGATTCCGCGTCAATGCTGGGACAACCCAGCTAACACACCAACGAGCCAGCCCTCGACTGGTTCAGCTCCTCCAACTCTTCCCAAAATGCATCCCTTTCTCCAATAGTGACCCTTCTGTCCCTCCCTCCTTTCATCTCACTCCTCCTTACTACATTAAAGTCCCTTAACACCCAAGGACCATTCCACAACCCCCTCAACTCCTCCAACTCTTTTTTTTGGTTCATCAGCAATAACTTTTTCCCTTTCCCCTTTACCCCTTTTCTCCCCAAAGTGCTGGTTGCGGGATTTGATTCTGCGTCAATGCTGGGACAACCCAGCTAACACAACAACGAGCCAGCCCTCGATTGGTTCAGCTCCTCCAACTCTTCCCAAAATGCATCCCTTTCTCCCTCTGAATTTGGTCCGTAGACATTTGTTATACCCCAGTACCACCATCCATTCACCTCTTTCAGATAAATAGACATTTAGAACTTTCCCACCTTCTTCCCCACTTTTCTGAAGGCCCCTGGATCCAAAAGCATGAGTAAACCCCCTGACAGACCCACTGCATTCAGCTCCAGCCACTTCCCGCTGCTCCTTCCCAAACCTCCTGCTTGAAACCCAAATTAAAAGATTCAAATTGTCTCCTGAAGCAGCATAACTGCAGGACAGTGACTCCTAATTAAATTTCTCGCCACCGCCTTCCTTTCCTTCTCTCTCAAACCCCTTACATTCCAACTAATCACACTCATCCTTCTTTTCCTGCTATATACAACGAAAATGGAAATTTTCCTTCAGTCCTTACCCATTTCCTCTCTCCCCCTTCTTCATCCCACTCCTTATCCTTCCCAATTTTTTCTTCTTTTTTTTTTTATTTTCTCCTCCCTCCTAAACTTCTCAAAGTGCTCAAAGGCCTTCCTTGCAAATTCTTCCCCTCCCCAGAAAAGCAAACCCAAGGATTTGCTGACCGATACCTCCCTCTCTACCAAGCTGTCGATTTCCACTTCTCCGTTTTGGATCAAATCCAAAACCTGAACTATCTCCCCTCTTTCCTCCCCCTTCTCCTGCCCTTCCCCTCTCTTCCCCTCCGAGCACCCTTCCCGCCCTCTCTCCTCACCTCCTTTCCTTCTTCCACACCCTGTGTAGTTTCTAGAAATCTTTTCTTTCTGTTATATATCCTCTCCTTCCTCTTGCCCCCTTCTAACTCAACAAAAGATCTTTTTTTTCTCATCCCCAAAAAACTCTAATTCTTCCCAAATCCCCTTTCCCACCTCCATTTGGAGTTCACCACTCCCCTACTTTGAAGTGATCCACAAAGCATTAGGAAATCATCTCTTGATCATTTATCTCTTTGCAAATAGTTTCCAATTTAGCCACAAAATTCTTTCTGTTCCTTCAATTAGCAACCGCATGAAAGAATTTTGTATTGCCATCTCCCTCCTTGATCCACTTGCCTCTTTATTTCTGTCTCCAACAAATCTCTTCCCTTGACAAAATTTCTTTCAATTCCTTCTTCAAAGACCATCTCAAGTTTCTATCCTCACTCACTTAGGGAATCCTAGTATTCCTTATCATCCAATTGCTCTATTTAGGAGGTAACACTTAACTTTCTCTCCTCAATTCTGCCAAAATGTTCTTTGTTCCATTCCTTGATTTTACCTTTAAGCCTTTGTATTATTTTATAAAATCTTTCTCCTTTCTAATGAACTCCTCTTAGCTCTTCATTCCACCACTCTTCCACTCTATGGATGAAATCCAAGTGTGTAAGCCACATGTTTTCAAACCTAAAAGGGATGGGGCCACTCAAGAAGTCCTCTGTAACAATTCTAATTGGACAATGATCAGAAGTAACTCTAGCTAAGGCTCCCATCAACCCTACCCAATGTTCTTCCCTATCAATACTGAAGATAAACCTGTCCAACTTTGACCATGTAGGAGAACTTTGCATGATAAACCAAGTAAACACAATCTATTGGATAGGAACCTCTTTTAACTCACACAACTCAATAAACTCATTAAACTTCTAGTAGAGGTCACTTGGTTAAGGTTGTTTGTTTCATTTGTAAATCTAATCACATTAAAATCATCGCCTAAACACCAAGGGTCATCCCACAAACCTCTAATATCAAAGAGCTCCTCCCACAATTCACTTCTCTCTATATATCTATTAGGGAGATAGACATTCGACAGAACCCAAGTAAAGCCATCTCCCGCATTCTTAAATTTCAAAGAGACCAAAAATTGACCTACTAATTCTTCCAATGATTCTACCACCTCACACCTCTGCATAACGACCACACCTCTCGACCCCCCCCCCCCCCAAGGGTACAAACAACCTGTCTAGACCTCCAAACACTTCACACCCACCTTCTATCTACTTCCACTACTCTCATTTCCAACAACATGACTATGTCTAGGTTTTCCTTTCTAAGCAAGTCATTTATTACCCTCCTCTTCCTGCCACTACCCAATCTTCTAACATTCCAACTGATTATCTTCATAGCAACTCATAAAACCAACCCCACACCAATGTGACCACTTACTTTGACCCCTTTCTCCTCTCCCCCCTAGCACTAAACTCTAGGTCACATGCCACATCATATTTCAACCTCTCAACCTTTGTCATATTTTCTTCCTTTGAGAATCCTTTTCCCCTTTCTTTTTGGAATAAACTTTGATATTTCTCGATTCCCTTAGCTTCAGGCCCATCGCTCTTGTACGTCCTACCATAGGATCTCCCCCATTCTCCCTCCTCTCACCTATGGTGTTTCTCACATCTTGCCATCCTTCTTGTTTTTCCAAGCCTACTCCGTCAACTACAGCCACTTCTTCCTTACAAGCTCCTCAAAAGATTCACATACTAATCCCCAAATCCTCTCTTCTTGCTCCCAACATACACCCTCGACCGCCCTTTCCTCCGAACTCCCCTCCTCATCCTCCTTCTGCCCCTCTTGATTGGTTACAAGTAAGGCTTGGAGCTAATAAATATCAATTACAGGCACAAGAGAAACATCAATACACAAAAACTTAATGACATTCATACTTGGAGATAAAGGTTCAGATGGAGCATTGAGAATAGGACCATTTGAATCAGAACTCAACCCTAAAAAGCCATAATCTGTTGGATTGAGAATAGGTTTAGTCAAAGAAGGGGGAGCTAGCAGACTCTGAGTAGAAGATGAGCCCCTTTCTGAGGCATCTCCGTTCTGCTTCAAAGGTAGGGAAAGGTAGGGAAGAGGAGCTAGCTAGATACCACCAACGAACCCCTATCTCTTAGTTGGTTCCCTTATGTTGTGTTTGGTTTTAAGGAAAAGGTAGGGAAACCAATACAATTGTTGTATAGGTTTCCCTACCTTTTCCTTCAAACTAAAGACAAGGCTCAATTTGCACTATACACATTTCCATTTGTACTCTCTCTAAGGTTTTAAATTTCACAACGTATCAGTCTGTATCGACCAATGCACAGACTGATACGGGCCTATTTCAAGTCGTTTCAGATCTATACCGGACGATACAGTTCCAATACGAACCGATACTATGTATGTATCAATTGATACATGTGTATTAGATTGTTTATATTATTTAATGTCATTCTTCTCTCTCCAATAACTCATATAATTACCCCCTATAACCTCTATAATTATTCCTTCTCTCTCTAATAACTCCAATAATTACTCCCACTCTTTCAATAACTCCTATATTTGATGCTAATTTAATATATTTAATCAATATTCAAATTCGAATTTGAATTTAAAGAATGCCATTAAATAGACCTTAAAGTCTTAAACTAGCTATAGAAACTACAAATAGGAGGATTTGAACCCTAGTTAATAGTATGCAACAAGCACAAATCCACCATTAAGCCATGCTATACTTGCTTGTCATAAATATATGCACTTTTATTCTTAAGCATCTTTTTTATTCTTAAGGGATTTTTTGGCAATAAATACTAAAACTGATTCTTAAAATTTATATAATAATAAATATTAACACAAATTATATTGATTTATGACAATTAAGATATACAAATATAAATTTTAGTTCTTCCATTATTCTTCAATGGTTACCAATTGTGTCCCGATATCTCACAATTGATATAAACCCTTGAAGCATGGTTTTTATGTTTAAATAACTCATTTATAATTATATAAAAGTTATACTGTTGTTATTAATGTATATTTTTAAGATTTATTTGAATTTATTAGTTTATCCATGCATGTCTTGATTTTTCATCCATATCCATGCATATCTACAATGTATCCCAATATGTCTCTTAATATTACCTTACCGATAGGACTTGCGTTTTCAATACTTTGAGCCATGACACTTTCCAAACTGAGCCTAAAGGATTTCAGTTTTCTTTTCTCCCTGTCAATCCCCAAGTAAGCTAGATACCGATGGAGTTTTCAATTGATTGCAAATTTGCAATGCATTAAATCAAAGACGCCACTTCTATTTATAACAATTTATTATAATGTAGTAAAAACAAATTTGGACAGTTTTTATCCTTTGTATTATGAAGAACAAACAAAAGGTGTCCCACTTTTATTTATAATATTTTTGTTATAAAAACTAGCTTAAAAGGTAAGAGCATGTGAGATGCATTCCTCCTATATATAGCACAACAAAGGCATATATTCAGAAACCTCTATACTGGAGGCATAGGCATCACAGCATCCATATGCTTCTATTATGTGCCTCGAGGCATTTTCCTAGCGCCTAGCCTTGAAGCACACCACCAGCACCTTTTTAAATACTGATTTTACCCTAATAGATTACTTTTATCTATCAAGAGCTAATGCTAATATTGCCTTCAACGTTTTTCTAGATAACAAGTATATGATGCATGAAACATCTAATGAATTGAAATCAATAATGAAATACTGAAATTTAATAACATGTTATGATTAAGTACTTTAGGAAGAAAATAAGTTAAAATTGCATTTTTTTATAATACAATTGCATTCATGTGCTAACCAATCTTATGGCTGTTAGAATGTTTTATTATTATCTTATTTTACAGGATGGTGTTCCATTAGTTAGAAAAATACATGTTTTAAGGTGAATAGGAAATAGGGATTACCTTTTCCAAAGCTTCAATTTGTCTTGTGCAGGGTTATCTGCATTGAGGGTTTTTGTAATTTAGTTATTCTGTAAGCTACTTGGCTATGTGCCTTCCAATATATCTTTCTCTTAGACCTTTCCCATTGAATGCCATTTACGCCTAGTTTATTTACATGATCAATATAAATTGTATATTTTGGGGCTTGAACGTAAAAGTTAAAACTAGTAACAAAATGCGCTTTACAGGATTGTTGTGTAGGATTAGGAACTTAGTAACACGTCTTCATGCATTCGTTGTTTAGGGCCTTTAGGCCTACGCCTCGCCTCTTCAAGGCCCAGTTATCCGGCCTCAGCTTTAGCCGTTTTGGAACCTGGCTTGTCCTGCCCTCCTCCAGGCTCCAGGCTCCAGGTGATTCTTTTTTTCTTTTTGGGAGACTCCTTTTGGGGATGTACATGAATCCATCATCAGGCTTCCTTAAACCCCGGTTTCCATAAACAATAAAAATGGAGAAGAAGGCGGCTTTTCACGTGTGGTGTGTTTTGGCTTTCGAGTCTCTTCATTGACTCTGAAGTCTGAAACCCAATATAAAAAATGAAATAGAGAGAACAAGCAGGTAGGTGGGCGTGGGTCATCTCGCGAGACATGAAGATTGTAGACATGGGTTTTGATTTTCTTACACCAAAAGCAAAAGCTGAAGCAATCCTTGTCGGTTAGTGGGAGAGAGAGAGAGAGAGAGAGAGAGAGAGAGAGAGAGAGATGCCAAGGCACGGATGACTAGAACTACAGCACTACAAAAAAAAAAAAAGGAAAAATCGGATACCTGTCACCGACGGCAGGGGGGAAGTCGGTGGCGACAGTTAGGCATTGTACTGCGACCGTCGTCAGCGGAGGAAGTGGCTACAGATGGAGGCGGTGCGAGCCCAGCAGCAGCACCACCACCACCGCTGGGGTTGCTGCTACTGCTACTACCGAGTGCGAGTGGCGCTGGGAATGGAGAAAGAGAAGCAGCAGAGTGAAGTTTTGAAAATGGTTTTCAACGCCCGTACAATCCATCCCTCCACCCCTCTTAACTCGTCCTTATGCCGTCGGACGGGGGTTTGGTGAAATCTGTCGGATCGCATTCAATGTACTCTCCCCCTAGTTTCCTTCCTCGTTCACACACGCACACTCTCTAAAATCCTCTCTCTCTCTCTCTCTTCTCGAGGCTTTTAAACCTCTCTGTGGGTCCTACACTGGAATTCTGGAACCGTCTGATCGGTTCGTGCACGGTTGGGATCTTCCCATGTCAGCAGCATCTACCTCGACTACTACTACAGCCTACTAAAAGGAGACGAGAGACGGAGAGATCCACCGCCGGCCGGACACTCCCATGGTCGCCGCTCCACCTCGTGGACCGTGGTCGGTCAGTCCGTCCGTATGGAAGGAAAGGCGCTGACATTCGTCGCTCACAATGTGCTGACGTAGACACGTGTCAGGAGAAGTTTCGGAACGCGATCAACTCTTGTCTGACTACGATGTGGTATGGGGGCATGGGAAGAAATGAGTCCGGATATTCTGGACCACCCATTGACCACGGAAAGAAGCGTGCGTGCGTGGATGAACGATTAGGGCACGACTTGACCAGAGACCAGAAAGTAATTGGTCTGATCCATCGTTGTCGTACGTAGCAGATGTGAATTCTGTATATACAACTAACTACTAGATTATTATTGGGATAATGAAGGTTACCAATAATTCAACTAAAAGCCAAAATTCTTCCAACCGTCTCCTCCGTTTCGTTTCATGTTTCACACTTTCACTCAGCGGGTAGGTTTGTGTGGACCCAAGAAACATACCTATAGTTTTATTATAATGCATTTCTACTGTATCATTTTTCACCAATAGTCTGCAATTCTCGATCATGATACTCAAGTAATTCTTTTGATCAGTCCAGCTTAAAATTCTTTTGCCCCACCTTACAGATTGATGAATCGTGACCGTGGATTGATGTCAAAATTCATGCCGTTTATTATTAAAATTGTAATTCAGAGTATTTTTTTTCTATTATACCTGAAAAATTTTTGGTATTATTATTATATATATATATATGTATATATTAAAACAAGGAAGTCTATATTTTTTTTTAAACAACCATGCATTTTCCCAAATTATTTCTTAAATTATCTCTAATTCCTATTTATCCTCTCTCCAACTTTTTATCTATATCTATACAAAGAAATTTTGGCTTAAAAATTTTAAGAATTATATAAATATTCTAACAAAAATATATAATAACTTTAAAATATTTATAAAAAACATAAAAAAATAATTTTATATTTTTACAAAATATATCACGAAATTATGTACTAACAATTTCAATTCTATTTTTCTGGATTATCAATTTAAATGTTATTAAAATAACAAAATATTATAAATATAAATAATTATATAACAAAATATTTAGTAATATGTAATAGCTTTAAATAAATAAAATTCAAATAACAAAAAAATAAATATTTTACATATTATTTAAACATTTAAATAACTAAATATTTAACATAACTAGATTTTAAATAGTTAAAATAACGAAATTATGTAATAAATTTAAAAAAATTCTTAGAAGTAGAAAAAAAATATAACTTAATATTGAAATTAATAATAATTTAATATCATACAAAATTAATAATGAAATTATGTAATAATAGTATAAATTATAATTTTATGGATTATTAAATTAAATAATTAATCAATATTTTACACATTATTTAAGTATTTAAATAACAAAATATTTAACATAGCTAGATTTTAAATTAGTTAAAATAAAAACTTTTTTAATAAATTTACAAAAATCTGAAAAGTAGAAAAATAATTATAACATAATATTGAAATTAATAATAATTTAATATTTTTACATAATATTGTAAATAACTAATTTCACTTATATCAATTAATAATTTGAGAAAATAACTTTCATAAAAATTAATATTTATTAATAATAATTTTAAACTCTTAATATATATATTATATAATTATACATACCAATATTAATATTTATTGTATTTTAGTATTTATTTATTGTTTTTTGTGATAAATGTATTTTCAATAATTATGTACAAATTTATTTTTTTTTTGTTATTTAACAGAAAACGTTCAATAATTATTGAAGATTAAACTACTATTATTGAATTTTTTTAATTTTGTTTATTGCACTTATTGTATTTATTGTATTTTTGCTATAACTTATTCATTAATATTTATTAGAGGTTAAACTAGTATTTGAGATTATACTATTTATTGACTAATTTAATATATTTTTAGTACTTAATTGTATTTTTGTAATTATTGTATTTTTTTCATTATCAATATATTTTCAATAATTTTGTATTTTCGCTATAAATTTTTAATAATTATTGGAGATTAAATTATTACTATGTATCAAAGATGAGACTATTAATTTATTTGAAATTATGAGTGTTCATGAGTTGGTTCGGTTCGGTTGTAAACTGTTTGGTCATCCAAATTGACCTCGTCAGGTTGGGGAGTTGGTCAGCTGAAACCAACTGACCATTTGTGAAAACCAACCCACTCAAGTTGTATCGGTTTCGGTCGATTTTTTGGTTTGGTCAATCGGTTCAAAATATTTAAACTTAAAAATTAAATTTAAATTTTAAAATTTACTGTGCAATTGTTAAAAGATAAATTTAAAAATTAAATTTATGATATAAAACATTTTAGACTAAGAAACATGGGAAATTTCCCACTTTTCCATATTAAAAATTATATTTAAAATATAAAATATTAATATATATCAATGGTCAGGTCATACAATTTTGTTCGATTTACAAATAGCCAAAGCAAAATTGATCCAACTTAGTTAAGTTGGGAAATTTTTTAACCAAAGCCAACCTAAAATACTAGAATACTGACCAACTCGGATCGAGTTGATCAGGTTGGACAGTTTCATCTATTTAATGAATAAACCTAACTAAAATTAATTATTGTTATTTTTTATTATACAACATTTATTAAAAGTAGTATATAAAATATGAATAATTATTAATTATTTAAAAAGTTGAAAATATAAAACAATTGTATACTCTTATGTGTTTCTATTAGGGTCATTTACTAGAACACACCTTATAGTTTTACATATTTACTTAAACCTACCTTATAGTTTTCATTTTACTAAAATATCCCATATATTTTACAATTTATTTACTTAATCAACATTTTATTAAGGAGTGTTTGTTTTTCCATTAGGCCCATGAATTTCTATTTCAAAAATACCCTTAACACTTTTTTTGTACAGAAAACAAAATTGACCAAATATTGAACTTATTTAAATGAACATTAAGGTCGACATTGTCATTTTCCATTGTCATCTAATGGAAGATTGATTAAATCCATTGCAAATTATAAGTGGTGTTTTAGTAAAATACAAACTATAAGGTAGATTTTAGTAAATCCATGTAACTATAGGGGGTGTTTTAGTAAATGACCCTTTCTATTATTTAACTTTCTCTTAAGAAATCCCGTGGACCGCACAGGACTCCGCTAGTATGAAGTATGAACCAGCCGAGACTCATGCGATTTAGGGGATTTGTTAGGAAAGTGAAACAGAAACCAATAACTATAAGCCTATATAACTACTATGAGAAATGCAATATTACTTAAAATAATTGATTTTTTATTTTATTAATTTATTATATATAAATAATTTAACAATTTATTAATTTGTATTAATTATATTAATAATTTTTAATAAAAATAGAAATTATTGTTAATTAATTGATAAAATAATTATTTTTCATATTATTTATTATGTTCTATTTTATTTATTTTACTTTATTGATAATTAGATGTTACAAAATTTTTAAATATTATTTAAATATTTAAAATACTTAAATATTAGTAAACATATAAAAGGTTGTAGTAATAATCAAATTAATCTAAGCCCAAGCTCTAGGTTTAAGACTTTGGATTGGGCTTTGATTGATCCTCAACTTGACCCAATCCCCCAAGTTGCACTCTTAAGAACAAGCCAAGTATAATTCATGCATGCATTATTTTTGGGTTTTTAACTATTTTTAGATAAAAATTATTAATATTGAAGATTAAGGAGCTATGGGAGATGAGCAACCCCCATTATGTAGCATAATGAACCAAAAAAATAATATATCTCAAGCCAAATTTTGATAATTAATAGTTCTTAAGGTTGTCTGGCATAGCCTAAGCGACACCCCAAGTGTAATAATATTTGTATAGGCCTAAGACAAGGACAACTTGCTCGTGTTAATTATAAAACTATGATTTTTATTTAATTCATTCTATTATATATAATTCTATCTATATATTAATATAAAATTTGTTATCTAAAATCCCATGTCAAGCTTAGGGGTTGCTTAGCTTGGGCCCTACCCACTAGGATTGTCAGTGGACTCTGAAAGTTTAATACCTAATTCAACTTTGAATCCTATTGTCCTAGATTTGGATGCTAGAACTTCCATCTAACTAATAACTGGAACAAATGTGGGTTTAACTCCATCAAATCCAAGTCCATAAAAAATTATAATTCTATGTATAGTTATATATATATATAGTATAATTATATAAAGTTTACAATTGATAAATTTAATATTTATATTTATATATTTATTACACATATATACTTTAAAAATAATTAGTTTTTTTATTTTTAAATGTTTTGGTCATTTTAAACACAATAAGATGGTTGTGGATTAAATCTAAATCCGATCCAAATCCAACATAATAATCAGATGTAGATGTGGATCTAGAGATTTCATATGCAAATGTGAATGTGGATGCAACTCGAACCAATTTGAATTCGATTCGTTTATTGCCTTGTTTTCATTATGTGTGGGCTTAGTGCACGAGCTAAACCTACTCAAAAAATAATAATAATAATTGCTTGAGCCTAGAAATTTGTAGGTCTAGTGCAATTGGAATAAATTATAAATGATCATCCCTAAGTGGAAGGAGTCTTATGACATTTTTAATTGGATCGTTATTAATATTATTATTTTAATTAATTTTTATATTGAATGCAAATGGTATAATTTTAATAAATTTTTATTATCCTATTAATATTAATTATTATTAAATAGAATACAAATGTATTTTAATTTTTAATTTAGGAACTACTAATTTTTCTTAATTTCTTAAATTTTAATAGTTACTAAATAAAAACTTGGTAAAATTTAATATTTTTAATAACTTTAGTGATTTTTTTATTAATTTTAATTAGTAAGTTTCAAATTATAATTTTCTAACATTAACCAATTCAATAGAATTGGAATATGAAACAAATAGATGGAGTTTGGATGAGAATAAAATTATCTTTTTGGAATACAATATGCTAATAATGGAAGAGGCATATAGAAATAATATTCTAAAATAGGTTAATGATGAAAGGGGTGGGACCAATGTCTTAGAACTCTCTCTCTCTCTCTCTCTCTCTCTCTCACACACACACACACACACATAAACACACATTGTTTATAGGTGATTTAACTATTTATGATATTTTTATTAACTAATTTTTAAACTATTATTTGTTTATGGGCTAGGCTAGGCCCATATCAACCTTTAATTTTGTGAACCTGATGCAAACTCGGGCTTGGGTTGGATGGAAATGATCACCTCTAAGAAAATTGCTTTTGGTTTATTAGATTATTTAGGATAGGAAAGAGAATAAAATAAAAAAGGAAAAAGGAAAAAAGAGTAAATGAATTTTAAGCAATTTAATGAAGTAATTGAGAGGAAAGAGAATTAGTGGAGTGAGCTATTAAGAGAGAGAGAGAGAGAGAGAGAAAGAGAGTTAATGAGGAAAAATGAAAGTCTTAAAGACTTAAAAGTTGATTAACTAATTGAGTTATAGTGTGCACCAGTTGTCTCATCCCTTCTATTGGCGATGCGCTCTTGGCCTTAATTGGTTGGGTCATGCCTCCTATGTTGAAGAAGTTAGAATGCTCAAAACAAGCCTATGGTGCATTAGCATGGGATAACTGTTAAACAGTTTATGCCCTTAGCACCAATCAGATTGATGTATACAAACTTTTATATATGAATAAAATAAGTACATTATTGTTTTATGTTCAGATTGGTGTGTTTTTGTGAGTTACTCCTTAAATTGAACACTTATGTGACTTTTGTTAGTTTAGAATGTTTTCAGCAATTAGATAGACTTGAGGAGTTTATCCTGACAAGAATGACATTGATAAGCTGTCAAATTGGTAGAGCAGCTTGTCTCGGCTACTAGAGCTAAACCCCAAGTATAGTCAATGAGTGTTTGGAAGAAATGTTGAACCTAGATCAATTTTTAATTATGCCCTAGACCTTGGAGACAAATGGGTAAAATTGAAAAGTTATACTTAATAGTAGACTTGATTATAATACTGCACTAGGTCTTGGGCTGAGTTGCTTTTGATATACCAACTAGTGAGATCCATCAAGAGTCAAATACTTTGACATGTTGAAACAGTTTAAGAAATTAATTGAGTGGGTAATCATAGTGATAAATCATTCCCATTGTCAAACAAAGCAAATATCAGAGTTTACACTCTCTTATGGAAACTTGAAATTGTCAATAATGGATTTCAATAGTATTTAAAAATTAGAATGATATTTTTCTGAAAAATATTTGCAAAATGTTTTAATCTTTGGATCTATTTAAGTAGAGGGTGTGACATTGTATTTTACAGTTAGGGAAGAGGTTCTTCCCTATGAGCAGTGTTTTGATTATTAAGGGCTGAGAGATTAAGGGCAAGAGACCATTAGAGGGCTAATAATTTAATGGACTTTATTTTGCATTAGTCCATTATCCATGGGTTTTATAAAGTGGTTGAACACAAAGATCACTTATACTTGAGTGTTGGGCCTGACTTGTTTGGTTTAGGGGTTCACTACCCTTATATGATGAATTTGGTCTATCTCTTTCCAGACATGGGTTGAAGCCATATGGAGTTGTATGAGACCTTTGTGAGTCACATGCCACACAATAATTAGGCCTAAGTGGCCATGCAAAGCCTAGTTAAGAGGTCATATGACAACTTATATTGTCATGTAACATGGATCGAATTTGGGTTTAGAAATTGATATGGAGAACTCATTCTCTTAAAAAGATAATGTAATAATCCAAATATGATTTGGATTAACTTCCAATAGAATTAGAAGAATGTTCTATATAAGGGGACTAGAGGGAGGGGGTGAATAATCCATTCTCTCCATTCTAAGAATGGCAATGGGGCGAGGCGGGGACGGGGAGCCTCTCCCCACCCTCGTCCCCATGAAAATTTCCATCCTCATCCCCGTCCTTGCTAACGGGGTAAAGATTATCCCCATCCCCACGGGAACCCCCACTCGTGATTTTTATAATATCAACCATTTTATTTTTTGTTTTTTATTTTATTTAAAAAATAAAATAATTAAAATTTACAATCCTATTAAAAGAAGATTCAAACATATTCAACCATATTTTTAAAAATATTAATATATAGATGTATGTGTACATATATACATATATAAACATATGCATACATATATACATATATATTAGCGGGCATTCCACAGAGCGGGGATCGGGTCCCTACAGGGCGGGGATTACTTCCCCATCCCCGCTAATGGGGATGAAAATTTCTCCATCCTTGTCCCTATGGGGGGAAAATCATCCCCATCCCCGCCCCATTTGGGGCAGATCCCCACGGGGATCAAGGAAATGGGGAAATTGCCATCCCTACTTCACGCTCTTGCTCTCTTTCTCTTCTCCCTTTGCACCCCAAAACCCTAGTTTGAACCAACCATAGTGAAGGCTGATTCTCACTAGTCATGCATTGTGTTTTTAGAGAAAAACATTAGATATCTTCAGGTTCGCATAGCTACATCAATTCTAAGAGAATTGGAGCTCAATTTTGTAAAATTAGTGTTGTTGAATCATCTTCACACATACAAGTGTGCCATCTTTAATTGGAGGTCAATTTAGGTTTGATATTGGGCGTGAACTATCACTTTGAGAATTATATATTGTAGACTCCATATCAGGTATGATTAGATATAAATTAAAGTTTCAAATTTAGTTCAAATTTGGTGCAAGATCAACATAGAAATTCATATTTCAAAATATCGAAAAACTTATTCATGGATTGGGCTGAAATTTCTTTTTAAATTTCGGCTAGCAATCATAACTGGTTCGACCATGTTTAATCAAGTTCTCAGTCATTCCAATGACATGAGATAGGATTGATCATGGTTTCCATTCTATTTGACAAAAAAAATTCCTTTCTCGATTCCATTTCTTTTGTTGTTTGATGAATTAATTTGATTTTTTTTTTATGATGAATCCTTTGTGTTGCATTACTCTAGTTTCAATCGGTCGATCCAAAGTAACATTGGGGAAGCAAAATATGCATTCAACATTTCAGCTACGACAACTCTATTAGAACTATTGGATTTGGTTTGACCAAGTGGAGCTTTTCAACTCAACTTCTAAAATGGCCACTTTCATCAAAACATTTCTCAAAAGTTCAAAGACAAAATAGCAAATCTTCCCATTTTATCTCTATTGAAACCCTTAAAACCCATAAATTCACTATCGTTGATAGTTTTTCATCTTCCATGCTTTTTTAACTTCTCAGTTGCAAGTAAAATGAAATATATCAATACGTAAGATCCTCCGTAAAGTATCCCATGGGCTTTTTCTATAGAAAAGTTTTTGTCCCAGTCAAAACACAAAGGAGGTTTATATGATTGTAAAAAAAAACAAACCTAGGAGACGTTCTTATACTTAAACCTTTTTAATTTATTTCTTTGATCGAAATCGAATCCTTGCTTTGATCACATGACGCTAATTGTAGATAAGTGATGGAACAAAGAGCCCTTGATTGAAAATTATTTTTGAACATTATTGATTTTGTGTTGATTATATTGATATTTAGGACATGTTCTATTCCTCTTAACTCTTATCTATTAAGAAGAATCTTTTAACTTTTAGAGAAAAATGATTATTCATTTCTTCTTATTTCTTAAAGTGCAGTCATACAATTTTTTATTTTCCAATGATAACCCCAAAAAAACAAACAAAAACTCTCGTATATAAAACCAAAATAGATATTTAATAATTTTTAGAATTTAAAACAACATTCTTTACATTCAGAGTTTTAAGGAAAGAAAAGTTTACCAATACTAATATACAATCTAAAGAACAGGCTTGACTATTAGAAGAAAACAAACACACCTTATTATCTTTTGGACCTTACTGATCTTGTCAATAATAGCCTAGTTACGTGTCAACAGGTTATAGGTCGGGCGGATCTCTTGAAAATGATCAAAACATAAGACTGTACCTATACATTGTAATTTCATAATTTTAAGTAAAAAATATCAGACTCAGCAAGAGCACCGTTTGAATCATTGCCTCATTGGTCATGGGTTTACCGGTCCAACCATTCAGTTAACCACTTGACTATTAGAATAAAAAATTATATAAAATAAAGAAAACTTTATAAAAATGGAAAAAATAAAAAATAGTTCAAATACGGGAAAGGCTTTGACCAATCAAAATCCGATCTGAACTCAAATCTTAATGAGTTTGAATATGAGAGCTAATCAAATATAATAGGTGTCTCAAAACTCTCACCACTTACTCTTTTCAAGAGCTCATATGGAACTTCACCACTCAGAATTTGTACTCTCATCTTGATAAGCTTGCTACTACATTCCAGGAGTTCAAACACGCAGCCATCTCCAACCATAAGATTGTTTTTGACTGCAAAATCTCTCCAGCTGGTGGAATCAAACCGTTTAAGGGCCCGGTCTCCATAATAGAGCATATTCCAGTTCTTATTCTGGTAGATGAGAATAACAGGAACCAAAGCTGATGGAAGCATCGAGCGGAATTTGTTGGGAATTGGCTATATGAGAAACAGAAAAAAAATATTAGATAATTTTATCCTAAGTTTAAATCAAAATTAGTTGTGAAGTTTATAATAGAAATATTACAAAGGGCTCTTGACACCACTAACAAGATGGGACCCTTCATTATGAATACTATGACCTTAAGGAACTTCAATGCTTATCATCCAACACCAAATGACTTCATTTGGAAAGGAAAAGTTTAATAATAGATGTTACAGCAAGGGATTTCATCTTTGTTCCATACAACTTATAAGCTTGTGTCTTGTTGAATTATAATATTCTAAGTTGCAACTTCATCTTATGGACAAAAAAAGTATTTAAAAACTACAAGTCAAAGGCATGGGTGCATGTGCTGACACATTCCCTTGGGGCTTCTCTTCGAAAGATCTTTTGAAATTTGAATCTCATAACATGTGCCGTCTTTTTTTTCTTTTACTGGGAATCTCTACTTGCCTCGTTATTTTTGCTACTATCCTTTAAATAAGATCTTCATCTTTAGTTGCATGGATATTTCATGAATTCTGGTTGAAGTATAAAAAATAATCCAAGGTACCTTTAGTATATAATCTACTATGACCTAGAAGAGCATGAAGGAATCATGCTGAAGACAGTATCTTAAGACTTTTTATCTGGTTATATCAACCTAACTATCCAATCTATCAATCTTTTCCTTGCCTAGCAACAATACACATTTTCTGAACTAATAACAAAAAAAAAAAAAAGAACAGAACTCCATTAGCCCAGATCTTTAGACAATCTGGATAAATTGATTTTTTATGTAGATCTTTTATCAAGTTTTTTTGATCAATGATCTTTTATCAAGTTATTCAGTTGATGGTAGATTCCAACTCTCTATCACATTTCACATGCACAGGCTAACTGAACACTATGTGACTAGTGACTATTCTCATTGTCCATTTATGGAAGTTGAGAGAACTAATTACCATTTGAAATCTTGGTTTGAGCTGGCATGCTGAGAGAATGCAATGACAGTAAGGCTTGTCTGAGAGACACCAAAATTTGCCTTCTTTCATCATGCCAGACATCAATTCAGGTTGGTTCTGTAACTCAGCCTTGAGATCGCAGGTTCTTCATTACCTTACCTACAAAAAAATGAAAGGTCTCCAATAAGGATCAGCAAACAAGCTACAAAATTAAATTTATTATGTAGCATTTAACACATCTATTTTAAAAATCTAAATGATATACATAGTAAATATTAATTTATGCAATGTTTATCATTTTCTTGTCCTGAGGAAAGATTAACAATGAAACCATCAGCAGAATTTGCCAGAGTATCTGCCTGCATAATAAAGTTAGTATTGATTGAATGAACATCAAGATCTAAGTTGAAAGAATTGCATGCATACAAATTTCTATATAGAAGTTCTTGAACAACAAAATCAACCTTGGCACTAAAAATGTGCAACTAATGAAAACTATCTATGAACGGTAAAATATTGACAAAATTGTTTTCTTTCAATTAATTATATCTTCATAACAGATGGGTATGTATAGGCGGGGGGTGGAGGGGAAGGATACAGATGAGCAATATCTGAACTCCTGTAGCACAATAGCATGAATCTAGCATCTCTCCACAGTTTTCTGTTAAGTTCTTGAATCCACTAATTTAGCCACATCTTAGTGTCGCACTGTCACCTAGACTGAACAAGAAAGCGACAAGAGCAAGAATGATTTGATATCCTTTTAGAGAGCCCAGATCTCCTAAAAGCAAAAATCGTGCAAACACCCTGAGAGCATGTCATCCAGCCAAATATCTCCCGTACTTGTATGTTAAATGAGGAGGTGTTTCCAATGTGTGGCTGGATGCCATGCTCTCAGGGTGTTTGCACAATTTTTGCTTTAAGGAAATCCCCTCCCTTATAGAAAGAATGAGATTATCGATAGATAAATAAAATATTAGAACCAAAGAAAAGTGGATAGATCTTATCATCTTTCATTCTTCAAATCTGGCTAGGTGTCCTACCTTTTTAATATAATAGATAATAAGATAATGACTAGCATCATCTGAAAACAAACAGGCAACAAATGCATTAAGTTTGTTATCCTACATCTCATCCATATGCATATAATATCTGCAGTCAAATGTAATGCCATAGAGTTCAAATCACCATAACCATTTTGCAAGGAGAAATGCATTTTTATCATCTGCTCCAATCCTTTAATAACTCCCCTCCTTTCTGTTTCAAACAGTACCCCAATTAATGAGAATCATTTTTCGAAGCCCTCCAGTTTCTACAAAATGTCACTACTGATATTATCTAACTCTTTTAATTACTTTCAAAGAGGTTCTCAACATAGAAAGAAATAGACTGGCAAGTCTAAAGACAGACATAATAAAAAGTAATTCTCCCATACAGGAATGAAATTCCGTCTCTGGTGAATAACCTCTTCCAAAGTCTCAACTCAAACTCAGCCTTAATCCCAACTACTTGGAATCTTCATTTTTTTGGTAGACAACCATTTGGGGTCAGCTATCTGGATCTTAACCCACCATTGTGCTGTATCAAGAGCCATGATTTATGTCAAACTCAACTCAACTAAGAATTATCCCAACTATAAACTATATTGGCTACATAAATCCTGTCCCACCACTCCACTCTGTTCAGCATCATATCCCTTGTTAAATAATGGACCCTCAAATCATTTCTCACTACTTCAGTCCACATCCTTTTTGGCCTGCTTTATTTCTTCTATACCCTTCAACTCACAACACAGATGGTGTCAACTGACTCAGTTGGTAAGGTCTAAAACAGATCACTTCATACTGGTGTTGTGTATTCTGGGCATGTGACCTAACCATCCTATTCTACTATCCTTCATTTTATCACCTATTGGAGCTAGGGATGGCAATTTTCCCCATCCGTCCATCCCCACCGAGTACCTGGCCTCCCTGACCTGATGGGGTCGGGGATGGGGAGTGAAGCCCCCATCCCACCCCGATATATATATATATATATGTATAACTTTCATCTCCAGCAAGGATCAGGGGTCGGGGATGGGAAATATGATCCCAGCCCCGAACCCGCCCCATTGTCATTCCTAATTGGAGCCACTCCTAACATCTTTGAAAGTCCCTCAACCACAATGTCCGGATTCCCTAGGTGAAAAACAAAGAGATCCATTGAGTAGAAGGGATCGCATCATACTACCACACTTCCCTAATTCATTTACTTTGAGGTCTGTTTTGGATAGGTTGCCTTTCTGAAGTTCCTAGTTGTCAAGGCATAAAGGGGATTTGATGGGGTCAAAGATCGGCCCTGGGTTGAACAACCACATGGAATCCTAATGAAATGACATTGGCTGAGCTGAAGATCAATATGTGTTCAGAGCTTAGACAGGCTGGGGAATGGTGATGTGGCACGCCCTCATATGCTCTAAGGGTTAACATTGGTGCATGCCACAACCCTCAGACTAAGTGGGGACATTGGAAAACACTAGACGAGGCCCGCCATACCACCAAGGTCAGCACCAATATCCCCAAGTTTCTCGCGTGAAACATTCAGCGACCACCCCTCAAACCTTGGTTGCCTACCGCATCAAAAGTTGACACGTTTCCCACTCGTGAAGAGTGTGACACTCCCTAGTATGTATATAATGTCATGTTGCCCAAGGTGAGACTATTCTTCACACAACTTATCTCTTGAACTCTTTTTGCTCTATGCTCACTAAAGCGCTTCAGCTCATATGACTACGACTAGCTTGGCCCAACTAGCTCAACCTAGCTAATCTCTCCATTATGTTACTAACTTGAGCATCAAAGTGCTCCACCCCGAGGAACCACCTCGAGGTTTCTGACTTCTGTGTGTGCAAAAGTTGGACCAGTCCAGCTCAGCAACAAATTTATCGGATGCTCGCCCACCTCAACTCAAACAACATAAAGATTATAGGAAATGGTGGAGCACCTAATCACCCAGGCACTCAGGCGTTGCCTTGGTAATAGAATTTGACAAATAAAAACACTAAATTTTAGTTAATTCAATAGTTTTATATGTCAATTAAGATGTTATAAATTGAAAAATAACAACATTATTAACTAAATAACAATGGATTTTATATCAATATATGGCAAATCATCATATCTAAAAAACAATAGCATTTCAGATGTGTTAATTTCAATATTTCAAATAAAACATTAGAAATAATTAAGAAGGCTATTATATTATAAATGAATTATGAAAAAGAGAGAGAAAAAGTAATGAAAAGGAAAAAACATAAGGGGCTAAGCCCTTGTTTTATTTAGTGAGTGTCTGATAGAGAGTAATTAAAAAAATAGAAGAAAAGGGAATATCCTCTTTTTATCTTTCTATTTTTTTTCTCTCTTATCAAAACCTTTTTATCTTATTTATGTTTCAATAGAAAAATTCTAAAATAAAATATATATAGTATAATGTTTCAAAACACATTAATAAGATCTGCCCATAGTAATAATATCATAATAAGGCATCAACCTTATAATTTTTGTTGCCTAGACGGTTGACTAGTCACCTAGATGAAATAACTTGTTGCATTGAGGCTGCATGCCCCTACCAAGCAAGCTTTGACACCTAATTGATGCATTGAAACTATGGCAAGGTTGACTTTTTTTTATGGGAACGGTAACTTTCATTTATCTTTAAGGAAAACTAGTACAGCTGTTACCTTCATAAGCAAGGTGACCCCTCAACATGAAAATAAATGACAAACACGCCCAGAAAAGGTTTTCCCTATTAATTCCTTGCTTTGCTAAGGTGTCAGCCATTACATTGGCTGACCTCCTAGTCCATTTAAAGTGTACTTCAAGCTGTTATGGGCCCGAGCGTAGGATCCCGTCACGGGTCGGTCCACGGTGCGAAAGCCCCCTGCTTCCCCTTGCGCCTTCCCTTGCTTACAGACCCTATTACGGAAACCCAATGGGTGATTTGTCCAAGAGACCACCCGAACTCTCCTTTGGGGTGATTTGTCCAAG